>JAFBJT010004463.1:8120-18646 GCA_016785325.1 Chascanopsetta lugubris | reverse complement strand
TAAACATATAAACCACGACAGTTGGTGAACATACCAACGTCCAAGTCTCTGTAGTCGGCACTGGTTTATGATGTAATTGGTGTGCGACTCCAACGAGGCAGTGAAGTGCACCATCAGGAACACACTGCTTTTTGACTTTCTCTCCTATAAGTGATCAGGCACGTATGAATAAACCAAGTAAACGAGCACAAAGCTGTTCAGCAGCATATGGTGGATGTTACATGTTAGCTCAGTAATGTGATGATGTTCATGGGGACTCTGGTGGTTGGTGTGATGGCGGTGAGGCCCCTGGGCTTCCATTCTCATAGTATGTAAGGTCTGGGATCCCGATCAACATGAACAGATCCCCATGTCTTTCCTGCTAATGGTCTGTGACGTGATGCAAGGCCCTGCTAGAGGGAGATGCAGTGGAAGAGTGTGTGTGTGTGTGTGTGTGTGTGTGTGTGTGTGTGTGTGTGTGTGTGTGTGTGTGTGTGTGTGTGTGTGTGTGTGTGTGTGTGTGTGTGTGTTTCTAATGGAGGATGAGTGCTGTGGGAATTGCTGAATCACTTCTCTGGAAAGCCTTCCCCAATGGAAAACTGTCGTATTTGTATCATGATCCATGATCTCAATAGGCTCTGTAAGGTTAATTATTTGCTGTTATTGTTCGGCACAAGTCAAATACGTTTTAAATGTCAACACACACACACACCCACACACACACACACACAAACTCTAAGTGTTGAGGCTTCGGTTATAACACAAACATAATCCACAATATAAAGAGACAGTTTGAAGGATGAAGATTTAAGATATATTTTTTTTAGAACATGTATATAAAGATATATGTAAATGGACACACCCAAAAGTGAGGCCAAATTGACTAAGTCGCCATCTGCTGGCTACCTGCTGTATAGCCCATAAATCCCACCTCCTTAGATGTCGTTGATTGAACCAAAATTCAAAAATACATGTCAAGTATATAAGTAGAATTATTTTTCCTCTAGAATGAAATATATGCTTCTTATAAACACAATACCCCCCCCCCCAGATCCCTATAGGACTTTCTCTAGTCACACCCGGCATTGCCCACCAACCACAAGTCTTCAGTGCAGGTTGATGAGAAATGGCATTGATGAGTGAGGTGAACTTCACCAAGAAATCACCTCATCACAGATCAATAGAACCCGAGATGCACTCGGTCTCTGGTGGTTCAGTGGGTTCTGTTTGGAGCGAAGATCATCAGAATTGCCGTCTCGTCGGCCCGCCACAGTCCTCCCATCGCACCTGCACACGCTTTCACGGCCTTTTGTTCTAACTTCACCTCACAAGCGTCCTTATCCTTCCGTCTCATGATTTATGCAGTGTGAGGATTTATCTTTTGTTGTTATCATTGTGCAGGTATTGTGTACTTGCCACCACTTTCCCTCGTGTAGCCCCACACAATAACTCTGGAAATAGAGGCCCGAGAAGGTGTGACACCTGAACTCGACTTGGCATGTGAGAGAGCGGGGTCTGAGGGTCTGAAGCTCAGCGCCAGAAATAGACACGATATATGTTCAAGATACTCGTCTCGCTCTGCTCCTGCAAATGTGAGTCCCTCTGCATCTCCTGAGACCCAGAAACAGTCCTCGGTAGATAAGGGTCCGACAAAAGGCGAGAGGTTCTGGTGTATTTAGTGAAACAAGGTGACGTTTTAAGATTGTTTACACACACACGTACATCCGCATAATGCCAAATATGTTTATATAAGCTATGAAATACTCGCCCTGCAGCTCATACCGGTAATTTAAAGAAACCCCCTCACACCTCGGTGGGAAGGTTTCACTATTTACCCAATCAAATCAATGGAAATGATTCAAACAGTGTGTTTCAAATATTACTGTTTCATTTTCACCAGTGATCCCCGAGGAAGGCACGTAATGACTAACACCACACACCTGACGGTTTATCGACAGCTGATTTAGTGCGTTGGATGCGTCACCCACTAAAGAGGTGGTTGTGCTTGACAGATTGGCTATTGCATGCGCCAACTGTGGCATCAACACGCCGCCTCTCCCTTTTATAGTATCTTTGGGCGCAGGCCTCTCAGATGCCGCCAACGAGGAAAATACAACACGGCTGCAAAAAGGCAAAGAATAACAAATGCAAACATGCAAGGTCTTATTTTCCCGTAAGATCCCAAATGTGTGCATCTGTTTGACAAACCTGTCATGGAGGTTTTTGAAATAGTGTCCTGCGGATTGTCTGGTTTCCACCAACAGTCTCTGGAGCAGCCCGTCGTGCGTCCACATGTAATCCACATGGGTTCCCCTCATTATGGACGAGGGATCATATGTTACGGGACCTGCTTACAGAGTCTTTCCTCAAATCTGTGTTTTGCAAGTTTAAGGAATGTGTGAAACAATGCAGAGCGATCGCGTCCATCATCTCCGACGGGAATGCTGGGGATGAACTCGGCTTCAAGTGACACAGGAATCTAAAACCTGGAAATCTCCATTGCCTCAGTGATGTTTCATTTTCCACATTTCTAGAAGGAGACTCTGGATGCCTGCGTCTATCTTAGATTTGAAATGTGTAAGAGACATATACTCTACATTAGTTTATCTTGCAGTGTGCGTCGCGTCCCCACCAGTGTTTGTCTTGTTGGGCAGGGCAGGAGAGGCCAACTTTGACCGACGTGTGTATAAACACCAACTGATAAAACGTGCATACTATGTGTTTAACAAAAAGGAGTTTGCGTTTGATACTTTGCTTGGTCCATTCCACATTTACAACATTAAAGGTACAGTGTGTTTGGCCATTTTTGTCACTTCTAAAAATATTACCAAGCTATTTGTTTTCCCCAAATTCATAATAACCTAAATGTTGTACTTTTCCCCCGTTACACTTAAATGAGCCTGTTAATGTATATTTACGTGAGGAGCGGGTCCTCTCTACAGGGGCCGCCATGTTCTTACAGTTGCCCAAAGTGGACGTACTAAACGTTACTGCTACGTGCTCAACAGGGTGAGGGTGAGTCAACCAACTTACTAGCCAATGTCATATTGGGTTAGTAACTCTCTCTGTGAGGCCTTTCAGTCTTCAAAAGATCCAATGAGAAATAGTACATGTCATTCTGTGACCAACAGCCATTGTTATCTGCTCTGCGAGTGTTTATGGACAGATCCACTTCACTCCACCTGTTATTCTTACCAGGATAAGGTTGGAGATGGAGACGCACTCAGTCGACATTAAACACAGATTCCCGAGTCCCTCCTCTCTCCTCTCCCTCTGAGCCAGCATCTCCACCCTCCGCAATGTGTTTGCTGGGCTTTTCTGTTTGCGGCACCCGAGAAGCCAAATCAATCTGTTCCTCTTGTCCATTAGATTAAATCTCCCCAAATATACAAATGAACACGCGGCGGCTGCGGTCCCATCGTGGACTTCACAAACAAAATCGAGCGGTTATCGAGTTTCTGAAACAAGAACCGCAGAGACACGACCACAAAAAGCCGAGCTGTACGGTGAGAACCGCTGGCCCTGTCAGCCAGCTCATTACAGTGAGAAAGGACTCTGCCAAGACTTTGGCTATTAGGTAACTTTTTGGAACACATTTATCAAGTGCCTGACAGATGGCCAGCATCTGATCAGCCAATTTAGCCTGGCTTATGGTGTTTGGGCTATGAACCGGGGGAGTCTATCCCATTCAAGTTTCACCTCCGAGTGGGAGAGGAGGAGGTGCAGCACAGTCCTCTGACTTGAACCTGTCCTCACCTGACCCTGTGTGTGTCATTCACCGCTTGTGTGTGTATGTGTGTGTGTGTCTGTGTGTCTGTGTGTGTGTGTTTGCTCAAAAGAACTAGGTCTTATTTGCAGCGGGGGGGTAGGCATGAAGGCCTGGCCATCGCAGCAGAGGATTAGGATGCTGCTGTTAAGAGGTAGAGACCACACGCTGGGTGGTCTTCATCAGCACCTGGCTCACATTGTTTCGAACCACATGATGAGTAATCGCCCAACACGCAATCCCAAACTGGCTACCACTGTTGTTATTTGGGCTGAAGGGAAAACCTCCCATTTTGATTAAGCTGCAACAAACTCATTTCTATTTTCATCCCTCTTATCCCAGCTCTGGGTTGCCGAGGTAGAGCCGGTCAGGTGGGTTCACATCCCAGACGTCCTATTCCCCAGCCACTCCTGTTCCCCTCCTCCTGAGGGATCCAGATGTGTCCTAAAGCCAGATGGGGCTAGTATGTAATCCCTCCGCTGGAGTTTTACTTCTACTCCCTCCAGTTGTGCATTCCCAGTAAATCTCAAACAGAAGGCACACATGAAGCATTTCGACAGATACCTGAACTAACCGCAGGGGCTCCAGATGTTCCTGAGGGATGAGGACGGATCCCCAAGCGAGATGCCCAAGAGCTGTGGTCACGTAATCCTCCAGGTATTTCCAAATACACTCCACGTACTCAACAGTATGCAGGAGGCATTCAGACCCATGAACCACCTCGACCCATTAGCGGATCTTCTCTCAGCATCTTCTGGATGCCTGAGAAAACTGATTTGCATATTTGATATCAACCAACCAAGCAGGATGATGACACATCATTTAGCTGCAGGTCCTGTTGGGGCCTGTGCAGTAACACCTGCACCCTAGTGCCGTTCTGGATAGAATTCATTTGTGTGCCGGTACAAATGGCGGAAATGTTAGCCACTGTTTCTTGCCCTGCTACAACCGACAAATGTGTTAACCGATGGCGCGCGGCGAGGGAAACCCCCTGTGAGCGGTGGTGGCAACCTGCCCTTCCTCTCAGCACTCAGCAGCTTACCGAAAGGCCAAGGGGAATCAGAGCTGTGATTTATGAGCTAAAAATAGTGACTTTGTCGAGCTTAACACCTCACGTCTGGGTAAATGATAGCTCCATTTTGTTCTCTTTGAAGCTCCTCGCATCCCAGTAACCACAGCTTTTACTCCTGTAGCTGAAGGTCAAGGATTTTTCTCTTCTCCATCCATCCATCCATTCATCAGCCCATCAATCCGCCCAGCCATCCCTCCATCTGTACATTCATTCATCCATCCATCCATCCATCTATACATCCATTCATCAGCCCATCAATCCGCCCAGCCATCCCTCCATCTGTACATTCATTCATCTATCCATCCATCCATCTATACATCCATTCATCTATGCATCCATACATCATCCATCCATCCATCCATCTGTACATCCATTCATCATACATCATCCATCCATCTATACATCCATGCATCTATATATCAATTCATCCATCCATCCATCAGCCCATCAATCAAACCATGGATTCAAATATGCCATTATATCGCGCACATAAACCAAAAATGAGTCTTAAAAAAGTCTTAAAGTGACTGTTTTAGTGCCATTTTAAAAATCACATCTGTATCGAATCAAACAAAGTAGATCTTTTGTCGGCACCTTTTTACCATGCACACAACAACAGTCTGTATCAGATAGTGAGGTCGCACTGTTGCTGCGGTGCTTTCACCACGTCACACTGACCCACTTCCAAACGCCAATCATCTCCGTCGGTGGGCACATACTTAGATCTGCTCAGTGCAAACTCACATCTGTAGCTGCTGTTGTTGACTCAGGAAAGTGTCCAACAGGCAAACAAACACCGGATCTCTCCAACATGCTGCTGGGCCTTAAATAAACAAATATTTGTACCCACGCTGTATGTAAGCACAAGTTTGCTATAGGAGAGGTTGGAGATGTATAGAGAGCTTGGACAGTCCAGCAAAGAGCATATAAATGCCTTCTCCCATAGAGGGGTGATGGGTGGAAGAGGAAGGGAGGGAGTGAGAACTCGGGGGGGGGGGGGGGGGGGGGGGGGGGGGGGGGGGGGGGGGGGGGGGGAGTGGTGTTCAATAATTGTGCCATGCTGGATGTTAAGGAAATGTAATTTATTATGGAAATGTCTCACCTGCACGCATCACTGTCACGCTTTGCTCCTCAGAGCTGTGGGGAGCAGATGGGTCAGGGAGTTAAATGAATGAAGGATATTCCAGAGACGATGTGTCTCATCCCACCCCCCCATCTCTCCCTGTCTCTCTCTGTCTGTCTGTCTCTGTCACTCTGTCTGTCTTTCTGTCTGTCTCTCTGTCTCTCTATTTCTCTCTCCCTCTGTTTCTCTCTCTCCCTCTCTGGCTGCAAATGTCACACCAGGTGGATCTCTTTTGACTCAGTGGGGTGCGATTGGACTGAATGAGCCACACTGTCCCTTTGATGATTGCAGCACTCTGGTTATTTATATTCGCTTCATGCCATTAAATAAAATATATAGATCAATCCGTGACATCACAGACAGACAGGCAGCCAATAAGACAGATTTCTGGAATATATATATCATCAGTAGAGATCATATTTTGGGTCTGATACCAATACTGACAATGAGTATCAGTAGTTAATGAAGCACTAACTTGGATTTTAGTACAAATATTTATTCAGTTAGTGAAGTAGAGTGGTGAGTGACAACAGAGTAGGTGGAGAGACACAGCGGCAGCAGAGCCAGAGTAGTGCTATTTTTTGATTATTTCACTTTATTAGTGATTGTCACAATAAATCATGGCCTGAGTGATGGATACTGGCCCCAATACTCTGCCGACAGTCATAAAAAGTCAAAACATGCATATTCAAGGATGAACCATGTGAAAATGTCATTGTTTATCCTACTGTGAGACGTGTCTGTTGGATATTTAGGTTGCCCCCCCCCCCCCATCACTATGTTACACCTTAAATCTCACTTTCTGACATGCTATCTTTAATCACGCCCTGGGTCTGCAGCTCCCTGTCATGTGTCTTGTCGGCAGTTTATCGGGTATAAATCTGCATTAAAGGAGCTTTAATATGATCCGCCTCCGCCTCTTTCCTCCCCTCCCCACTCTGCTGGGAATCCCTCACTCAGCATCACGCTGCCAAGCCATTCATTAACGGAGGCTGGTTGGCGTCCTGCTTGCTCATTAGGCAGGGTTGGAGAGTCTGGCTAATTAGTTAACATGACTGCTCTGACCCCCCACGCTTCTGTTTTCATCACTATCTCCTGGTCGCCCTCCAGTCTTTTGATCAGCGCGCTGCCCAGCGTCTATTTCTGATCTGTGACTTCACATGTGGGTCTGTCTGCCCGGAGTACCATTGGATATAAAGTACATGTAGGCATTACAGATCAAGGGAAATAGACAGGGAGGTATTGGACAGACATCATGATGACATCATGATCATTTAAAATATAAACAAAAATACTAATATTTTTCTACCCTATTAGTGTCATCATGGAGTCGAATCCATCATTATTATCACCATCACCAATGAGTCATAGTTTCCTTGTCATCTGTCATGGACGGTTGTTTTGCTTTATTTTTGACCTCATGTCAGTTCATTGAAAACAATCCTTGCTGCTTAATCAGCATTTTGCACCAGTTGTGTGTGAGATCTGTTGATTACCGTGAACATCATTTTATGTTATATATGTTTACGTTTTCGATTTCCTTCCCTTCCACTGATGCATCATCACGTCAGTGCATGTGACACCCTAACGATGCCATTGGCTTTGTTTTCCCCATTATTGCCTCCTGGTGTTGATCCCAGTGATTGAGTTCAGCGGCGTTATGCTCTGCCCCGCCCCCTCTCTCCATCAGGCCAGCGCCGCCCAGTCTGTCTTGAATTTCCCATTAAGACATAATTACACTGTAATAGAGGATGGAAGCCACAAGGGTAAAAAACCCTTCCATCCATGTGTTAATGGACAACCTTGTGTTCCCAGTGATGTGTGGTCCCTTACATTCATGTACAGGTTTCATTTTCTGCACTCAACATCTCGCCCTGGTGAATCTTTAAATCTGCAGTGTGCAATTTAGTCCAAGGCTGCAGGGCTGGATGTTCATACAAAGTCATTCTGAGTGTTAATATGGCCGTAGTGGAACATCAGGAAATAGTGCATGGCAGTTAATGATGTTTGAGTAATGTATTTAAAAAGATGATTAAAGTATGTTGGTTCCCAATCTCTCAAGTACTATTAGTTGAATTGCTTTCAATTTCATGCATCTATTCATATTCCCATTGAGAGGAATTCTTTTTTCACTCATAAATAATCCACATGCTTATTTTAACCCAGTTTTTCAAAAGAAATGGAAGTAAGTTGCCCTAAATGTTGCACACTGGAACTTTAAATTTGGTAAAGACACTAGAACAGCGTCAGGATTGGTTTTAGAACCTCGTGATGCCTTCTTCCACATCCACTATCCAGTATGTGCTTAGATGTTGTGAAAGCCATGAATGCTGTAAATAAAGTGGACATTTTTAATGATGTATTTAAGGCTTTAAATCATTGAAATTCACTCACTGATATTTCACTTCAATATTTGAATCATAACAAAGAGCAAAGAAAAAGCAGTGACAAACGTATAGTTAATTTAGAACGTGTGCATGTCAAGAGACAGTGATGCTGTTTGACACGAATAAAAAGTTGCCTCTTACAACTGCATGTAAGATGATGTTGATTGGTCCCGAAGTGAATGATGCCAGCAACGTGTTGCTTTGACTATGTGAGGCCTTTCCTGTGGATTCTTCTAGTTGGAAAACACTTGTTGTGATTATTCCAGCATCACTGAGGCTGCAGAATAAATGAGCATTTGGAGACATGATTTTAAGCTCTGGATATTTGTAAAGACCAATTACAGTCAACTAATTCTTCAATCAATCTCCCAGATGACAGTTGATATTTGTGACAGCATCTCTGACAAATGATCATCATGGTTGTCCTTGGTTGTCATTCCATCCTTTTTCATCATAGTGGAACATTGGAGCTGTGTGTTCCGATGATCAAAGGCTGATGTGACAGCTGATAAAAATAATACATGATTCATCTGCGGCCGAATGTGGGTCTTAGTTGCATCACTCATTCATGCTGTGGATGGAGGGAACGAGGCAGGAGGGGAGGGGAGGAGAGAGGCGGGGGCGGGGGGGGGGCGGTAATAAGATGATAATCCTACAGGTTCAGCTGTGTGTGGGTGGACATGAGTAAGTGCAGCTGGCACACCCTCTCACTCCCTCTCTCACTCCCTCTCTCACTCCCACTTTCTCTCCCTCTACTGCACGGTTACTCACCGCACGGCTCGCGAGCCGCATGTGGCTCGTCAAGTTTTAATTGGTAGCTCGCATGCACCCCTCCAGAATCTGCCCATTTTAGGCACGTGTGCGTCCAAAAAATCATGTGGTGCGCCTAGAAATGTTTCATAAGACTCAGCCCCTGCACCTAGATTAGGATGAGCGGTTCTGTCTGATGAGGATGCGCCGCGCCCCGCACTGGGGGGCTGGTATGGGTGTCAGCATGGGAGAGAAAGAGAGAGAGAGAGAGAGAGAGAGAGAGAGAGAAAGAGACGGAGAAGGAAAGAGAGAGAGAGAGAGAGAGAGAGAGAGAGAGAGACATGGAGCAAGAAAGAGACACAGAGAGAGAGGAAGGGAAGGAGAGGCAGTGTGGTAGAGAGACAGACAGAGAAATGAAGCGAGAGAGAGAGGGGAGAGATCACTTTGCATTTTGCAAAAATATTAGAAAACCTCTGAAATTGTTATTAGTGTATAGAGGCATATATATATGTATATATGTATGTATGTATGTATGTATCCATATATCTTAGATCAATCTAGTCCAAAATATTACACCTTTTACACCAAACAAAGCAACTTGGAGCGCCATTTCAAAACGGCACATCCAAATTTCAACAACAGTTATCTGCCTGGCAGCGAACTCAGAAAGAGAAAATCATCTGTGTGGGTGACTCGGTGTATCGTCATAAAAGTGTCTCTCCCCTTGACTTTGCTCTGCCAATGTGGCTCCGGTGACAAAAATAGTGAGGATCACTGTTCTACGGTCTTGTCTTCAACTCTCATCTTCTTGAGTGTCCTTATGTAACACACACACACACACACACACACACACACACACACACACACACACACACACACACACAGAGCGCTGGCCCGCACATAAACATGGTGTGGTCAGGGCCTTGATTGGATGTAGAAATGCATCTAGTTTGACTCATCTTTAAATGTAAACATACAATAAATAAATGGGTTTAAATCATTTGACGATGATAATGATGAAAAAGTATTATTATTCTCATTTATCATTATTATTATTACTGTAACATCAACAACAATAGTGGAATAATAATTATAATGATGAAATGTATTCTTTCTTTTACAGAACTTATAACAACAGTGCAAGAAAACAAAAGATACTCCTACTTCTACAACCGCTACTCATGATAATAATGATAATAGTAATATATTTACTCAGGAATATGGCATGAAAAGAGCTACATTCTCATGAAACAGTTAAAACATTGCTTTTTTGGCTGTGTTTGCACATGGGATGTTCACGTCACTAAATATAGATTCGATCTCACACCGTTAGTTGCCCCATTCAAGTGAATGGAAAAGCAGTCACACTGTAATTATGGTTATCTTGTGCTCGAGAGCCCAACGTATTTGTTCCGCAGACAGTTGAGGGACAGACAAAGAAAGTGTTTT
>JAFBJT010004437.1:118494-155453 GCA_016785325.1 Chascanopsetta lugubris | reverse complement strand
GATTCATTTTTCTCAAAACACCACAACATCACCTACAGATAAAAAATACGGAAAAGGGTCAATTGATACAACCCGCAGCTCATAAACATTAGATAATGGCGACCGTGCGAAGAAGAAGAAGTGTTTAAAACAAAGAAAACACACAACCTAAACTATTAAACTAAAGGGGAATTTATTGTGACAAAATCGTTTGTTTTAAAATGACGATTTTACTTGCCAACACCATTCTATGCTTCAGTGTGTTCACACGAGTGGAGTAATATAATAATATGTAGTAATAGTAATATAGAGTCATTTGATTTTCTACCAAGTCTAGTTCTAGGTTGGATCCACCCACGTGACCATACTCAAATTCAACTTGAAGAGTTCTATTTATTTTCATTTGGTCGCCTTTAACGGTCACGGTGGGGGATCTGGTGACATCTGGTGGTGAAGTTGCATATTGCAGCTGAATGTCACCAACTGCACGTTTCCTGTCTATGCATGGAGAGACAATTGTATATTTGTAACAAAAAACGTTCATTTTGTTTATTCTAGGTTATTGTAAATGAAGGGTAGTGTTACATGGCAGCTTGACCTGCTGCTAATTTTAGTGCTTCCTCTCGCAAAACAAAAACTCTGCAATCAGCTGAGTATACACCCATAAAAACACTACTATCTTATATCAATAGAAACGGAAACGATTTTGAAACAGTGCATTTATTATATAAATCATTTTTTATTGTTTTATGAAATTCAAAGAAATAGTGGTACAATCATTCAGCTACAATCAAACTCATGATGGAATGTAAATTCAGCAGAGTTCAAATAAATAGTACAATATGGTCATTTCAAATTCATTTATCTCTTTTGTACAGAAAGTGTATGGCTTTGAGACATTTTCTTTCCACATTTCCTTATGAAGGCAAATTCATTTTTTTGCACCTTGATGACATTATAACAACACATCACAAAGCATTAGTTATCAAACCTGCAGCCCGGGAATCTTACAAAGGAACAGACACTGCCAGTGAAAGGAATCACAGGGAGAGTTGTAAGGGTATAATACCTTTGATTTCCATTGGCTGGGTTTACACACATAGTAAAAAACACAGTGAGACCCTGGAAGAGGACATGAGATGGTACAAATGTAAAAGATGAATTCTATTCTTTTCCAAAACTGCCTTGATTGTGGAAATTCAAAAAACAGTTGTGGTTGCGTGAGATACACAGAAAGACACAGCACTTAAGGCATAGCACTCGAGATGTTCGCTGACAGTCCCCATAACGACACCTGCCCCCTTCTCCCTCCGCAAGCTGCTCAGGCCAGTGGCCAGAACCATCGTACCGCGTGGCTGCATCTGGCAGAGGACTTTCCTCCAGTGGGCTGGGGTTGAAGCTTTGGCTTGTTGACTGGCCTTTCTCTATGGGAGGCTGAGGGGGGACTGAGTCCTGCGTGTCGCAGCCACTGGAGAGGATTAAAGCCTTGGACACCTCCAGTCGGAAGTCCATAAGCGTCAAGGTCGCAGAAGGTGCTTGGGGATCCCGTCGGTACAGGAGCCAGGAGTTGACCAAAGCCTGATCCGTCAGGTACCAGAGAATGGCTTGGGGCCAGCAGGTCGGGGGCGAGGCAGTGAGGGGAATGGGGTAAAGGTTTCTCAAATCTCTGTTGAGACGAGCCGACATCTGCGCCTGCTCAAAGTTGTCGATGAGCGAGGCCATGTTCCTCTGGCGGCCCCCCGCCGTAGAGAGTATGAAGCCACAGTGTGATCTGCGCAGCATCAGCTTCCCGTCCAAGCTCACGAACTCGTCCCCGATCTGCCCTCGCGCTCCGACCACTCGGCCGGCGCCGTGCACCCCAGCGGCCAGCAGGCGTTCCAGCATCGCAGGGGTGGAGAGTTCCTGCTTGCACAGAAACACCATACTCCCTTTTGGGACCATTTTTTCCACCGCGTCCTCTTTGTCCGAGAGATTCAGTTTCAAATCCACATGCGACAGTAAACCGCCAAATCCAATTAATGTAGTGCAGTGAAGAGATGCTTTGTTACTGTGCTGCTTCCCAGTCAAAGGCAGTAGATACTGGTCGACGGCATAATCACCCTCTCCTCTCAGGGACTGGCATCCTGCTTGGAAGCGGCTCAGCAATGGCTGAACCTTCCACAGGGGATCGGTCTGTGTTTCTGATCTGTTTGAGTCGTCCAGTTTGTCACGTTGGCTTTGCTGAGAAATGGCAAATTCTCTGCCAGTCAAAGTTGCACCTCGCTGTCGGGTTTGAATTTCACCATCTTGCCTTTCTTTCTGAACAATACTGTTGACTGGATCCTTTCCAGAAGAAGCAAACCTCAAGGCGCGAGTCAGCTTGAGGAATCGTAAGAGTGGCATCGCCTCGGCAATCAAGGGCACCTTCGTCAAGTCCTCCCAGTAGAGCTTTGGACTGGGAAACTGAGAAAGTGACGAGAGATGAAATTAAAACAACTTCTGCTCGATGTCTTGCATGTAAACAAGGCAGTGATGATAAAAATATATTTAGTAATTAACCAAACAAGTGGACAAACCTTCAAAGTTCCCATTGCAATATGGATCCCCACAAACTGTGCCACCTCTCTGGCTGTGACGGGGTTCTGCAGGCTGGATTGTTCATTTGTGCATTTGGCAATTTCTACCCAGGTATCCCAACTGAAATATCTGGAGAAGTAATCAATGGGCCGGATTTCACCTCTTGGAGTTTGGAGCTGGTTTGTGGAAGATGATGGACTAAGAGGGAAACAGAAAACAACACCATGACAATCACGCAAGCACCACCCACAAAATATTTACCACATTTAAAATGACTGATGAGGAGTTTTCCATCTTTTAAAATGGTCTATAAGATGCTCTTTTTAATATCTAGAGATCTCAAAAAATATCATTCGAGCGCACAGTATTTCTATCTTAACGAATACATCAGTGCGGTTTTAATGGGGCTATCAACGCAGGATGACTTCTTTAACACTCGAGTAGGTTGCGAATCATTGCAGGCTTCACTCTGCCTCTCATCCATAACATCGGAGGTGAACGCACTTCTCAGGTGCAGTTGTGCTGAGTATATCACCATCATGAATATTTACATCACTTCCTGTACGTGTTTCAAATCAAACGCCTCATGTCATAGTTCACTGAGGATTGCGTTAGGATATATAGACATAGATTTATTTGTATAAATACAGTGAATTGAAATAAGTGGAACCACACTGCTGCTCCACAATTGAATAAACAGCTGGTGTAGACTATTGGAAAAAGAGTTGAGGCATTACAATAATATTGACTGGGGTCAGATTACCAAGTATTATTGTGGTTTGATCCAGTTCAGACCAATTCTTTACCAAAAGGTTAAAGTTATATGTGGTAAGTAATTGGGCAATATTGAAGTTCTTTTTAGTTCTTGGACAACATCGCCACCTGTTGTTGAACTATTAGTTCTGCAGTTTAACGTCAAAATGCTTTGGTAATGTTCCGTGCGGGTGTGTGGGGACTTCAGACATTAAATTAATTCGCACTGCACCTTGGAGACGTCTGCTCTGACAGGCGAGCACCACTGCTCCTGTTCTTGTAGAAATAGGCCATCACTTCTGCCTCTGAGTCCATCTGAGGAGTAGACAGCTCCAGTCCACACCCGTCCTCTTCATCGGCGATTCGGAGGAGAAAGTCCCTGAGGTCTGGGGGATGAGGCCACTCCGACTCTGCCTCAGCTACCAGATCAGACGTAGCCACGTTCAGACATTTTGACGAATAACACAACTGAGAAGTCACCATTATTGGTGTTTAATAAAACAGAAAACGAACCGTGTCCATGCGCAAAGTCATCGTCCCCAGGTTCCGTCAACATTCTCCTCACTCTGGTTTCCAGGCAGTCTTGTGTGGCATGGCTCGCATCGTCTGTTGTTTACACGGGACATTTTGAAATAAACGTTTATCAACAAGACTCTTCAACGAGCTGAGGACAAAACTAGAAATCGATATGACTCACATGGGGCATCGTCGGCATTTGGAAGCTCTGTTTCAGGTGCAGCACTGGATCCCTCTGGTGTTAAACCCCCCCTGTTGGTCTGAGTGGATCCCAGGAAAACCTCCCTGTTCTCCTCTTTCACTGGGTAGAAGATGCACTGGTTGGTGTTGAACTCTGCTGTGACACCACAGTCATTTGCGGTCTCCAAACTCGGCGTCACTGAAAACACAAATCCACAAATGTGACTCATGTTTTTGCAGCAGTCCTGAGTGAACGTACTAAACATCTTTTGAGTTTTAACGACAACCTACGACTTCCACAGGTTCTCCTGCATGTTCAGAAGGGTGAGGGGGATGGATACAACATGCAACTTCACCTTCAGATGTCAGCAAATTTTACACACTGCACCTTTAAAAAGGATAGATATTCGATTTCACAAAATGCACTGAAACGCTGTCGCAGTGTGTGCTCGTACTTACACGGAGTTGCAGTATTGTCACTGTCCACCGACTCCACGTTCCATCTGATGTGCCTGCTGCTGCTCTCCGCTTTCACCAGAACAGTTCTAATGTCTCGATGCTGAACATTTAAATTCTGTTTATTCTGACAGGAGGTGGCAACCAGCAGGGGATATGAGACGTTCTCTTCCATCTTGATCTCTTGACTGCAGGGTTCTTTCTCGGCAGCCTCCGTCTGTTTGGAGGTGAGGATCGTTTCCAGGATAATGTTCGGAGACTGTCCGGTCTCCCGGTCACGTTCTTCACCTCCATTCCTGGTTTCCTCCGCATTTGTGGCGACCGACTCCTGCTCCAAAGCCACCTGCTCCTCAGGAGGTTGCTCCGAAGCGGAGGGGACAGGAGCGGCGGCTTTGTTGGCCTCACATGCAGCACTGAGCTCTGACTGCAAAGTCCTGGCGCCATTCTCAGCGTCTGAGTCAGCGGTGATGGGATGTTTTTCGTAATCAACCTCACACTCATCTTTCTCGGACTCTGTCCCTCGGGGCGTGTCCTCACCTGAAACTGTCTTAACTGTGGCCTCCCTCTTTGAATGTCCCGTCCCTCGTCTCCTGCCCCTTGTAGCGTTCTTTGTTCCAGCTCCTTTCCCTCTGACTTTTTTACCCTGGACTAATATTTCCTCCGGTTCCTCCTTGATTTTGACTTGATGCGTGGAGCATGACACGGTGTGGGAGGTCAGGGGTTCCTCTGTTGTTTCACCGACTCGCCCAGTTGCTGTAGATGTTTCAGTGCTTCCACAGTCTGAGTTCCCCTTGAGTTCATCTTGGGCAACACTTTCTCGGCAACAAGCTGAATCCTCCCTTTCATTCTGCTCGCCCACGGTCACCAGATCTACCTCCAGAAGTAGATCCTCCTTAATGTCTTCATCCACGTTAACTTGGACCTCAGATTCTGAGCTCGGGGGCTTTTCCGGCTCATCTGACAATAAAGGCTCCCCAGTCTCTAAAACGTTTGTCTTGCCAGAGCTATCTAAAGCGGGTTCCGATGAGAATTTCAAAGGTGCGTCAGTGTCTTTCGGCTGATCGGATAACGAGCTAACTTCCCGCTGGTGATCCTCTGCTCCACCGTCGCTCCCACGCTTGTCTCCGTAGATGCTCATTTCCACATCCGGAGGAGGAAGAGGCAGCGAGGGCGATGGAATCAAAGCTGGAAAAGACACCGTCTGCTCTCTGTCCTCTAAGGAAATCTCTGCCATCTCCGGCTCAGTGTCCCAACCCGTGGCCGTGTTCATCGCCCTGACCACATTACTGTCTCGTTGCTTTGGAAGCTGGTACAGATCCAGGCCGGAGACGCCCTCAAAGATGTTGCCGTTGGTGTAGGTGAGACCCGGACTCTCCACGACATGAGCTGTGGCCTTGTGCTTCTGAAGGGACGAGAGTTCACTGAACCTCTCCCCGCAGTCCTGGCAGTCTAAGGCACGTTTGGAATGAGAGGACGTGATCACCCCTTCGGTCTCTACTTTGGAGGAGGCTTTGCGCTTCCTGGTGGTCTTCGGCTTGCTGGGCAACGTCTCCGGCGTTTGCTGGGAAATCTGTAGCGAAGACAACAACGAAAGACCTTTCTGGTTCTTTTTCGTCCATCCTCCTTTCTTCTTACTTCCTGCGCCGAGATTATTCACAGACGCGTTCGCTGGGTGATTAACGTCTTTACTCTGCTGAGGTGAGGCCCCCTGGGTCTGACCCGAGGCCTTTGCTGGGTCTAGCTTGTAAACTTTGAGCTGGGGCTGTTTATGGCCTTTGAGTAGAAGCAGAGAGTCTTGTGTTACGTTTGCTGCTCGTGTCTCTGCTGAAGCCGTGCTGGGTTTCGCGTCTTCCTTTTTACTTTTAGGGTTTTTCTTTCTCATTCCGTCCTTTGCAGCCTTGGGCTGATTCTTTTGCATGATCTTTGTTTGTTTCTTCTTTTTAAGCACAGGCGAGGCAGCGCTTTTGTGTCCGCTTATTTTCATGGCCTCTCTGGCCTCTTCTTTTTTCTTTTTAATCTTAGATCTTCGTGCGGGCGATCTATGTTGCTGTGGCTCCGGGGTTGATGACGGTGATGTCATCTCAGTTGCAGACACCAAATGTGCCCCTTTCTTCTCTTTTTTCCCCTTTCTTCCCTTCTTTTGTGCCGCTGCTTTTTTCGGTGAGAGATTGGCTGTAATCTCCTCTTCTTGCATCGGCGGATGTTGCGGCTGGGGCGCCTTCTCCTGTTTCTTGGATTTCCTTTCTTTGCTGGGTGGACCAAATTTAACGACGAGATGAGACTCCCTGTTTCTTCGGCGTTTGGCAGGTTTAAGATCTATTTGTAAATCCTCCTTGTGAATGGATCGGACCAATTCTTGTGTATAACTCCTGGCTGGTTTTCTTTTCCGTACTTTAACAAGCTCTTGAGCTGACATCACGTTCAGAGGAGACTCTGAAAGTTTAGGATCCTGCTGGCTCTCTGATTGAGAAGCAACCACTCTTTCAGCAGATGTGTCCTCAACTTCAGACAAGGGCTCCTGGCCCTCCTTTTGATCGGCCAGGGGTTTCTCCAATAATACTTGTTCCACTGGCTCTTGTTCAGAGGTTTCTAGTGGTGCACCTCCTTCCGTGACATTAGGGATTTGATCGACACTTTCTTTCTGCACACGGGAATCCTCATCTTCTTTGTTGTTGGTTTCAGATTCCTTTGGGGTCTCTGTGAGTATGTCTGGTGGATCCAACGGACAAGAAGTGACCACCTGTTGCTCTGCTTCTAAAGGCGGCAGCTCCAATTCAACCGTTGTCATCAGATCAGGGACCAAGAGGCCGGGCTCCTGCACATTTAATTCAGTTGACTCCGAAGTCTTCTGGAACTCAGTGGATGGTTCCATCGTGGATGGGATCTCTTCCTCTGGCATAGATTGGGATTGTTCCAGCTCCAACGTTGGCATCAGAGCAGGAGTGAGTTCTAATATGACTGTTTGTTCGAGGTCGTCCGTGAGTGCACTCTGGCAAACCATTTGATTCGCCGAGTCAGATAGAGGTGCACCAATCTCGGGCTGATGAAGCATCTGATGCATCACTTCTCCGATGGGCCTCTCGGCTTGTTCAGTCTGCACAAGAGTCAGCTCTATACTTTCCCCTGTGCTTATGTGGGAGCCAAATTCAGAGAAAGGAGCACTTAGCAGTTGTCCATCTGGGGTAATGGGCTCCAGAATGATTGTTTGCTCCATTGGATCAAACTGGTTGTTTGAGGCCTCCAGTTCAGTTGTCCTAGAGTCAGGCTGCTTCAGTCCGATGAAGTCCATCTGTGGTGGACTGCTGTTTACCGGTTCTGCAGGAGCTGATATCTGCTGTACCTCCAGGGGAGGGGCATTGGGCGGCACCTGCCCCAAAATGACAACTTGGTTGACTTTCTGCACGTTTCCCAAAGACTCGATCATTCTGCGAATCTGCTCCGTGTCAATGTTGGAATCAACTTTTTGCAACGGTCCATTGGGCTCCACTTGGAGCAGTCCAGGTTGGGAAATGGATATTGGGGTTATGATGGGTGTGCTTTGTTTCACTTGTTGTCGCGCCGGTGAGGTATTATTGGCAGGCACCATGTTGTGCTTGGATTTCATGTGATGTAGCCGTGTCTGGGTTGTCTTGAAAGTTGCCTTGCATATGTAACATGAATACTTGACTGTAGAAGCACCTGAAAATAAGGAAAGGAAAAGACTGTGATGCATTGTTTACCAGATGAAAAGCAAAAATACATTTGTTGGAATATCACAGTTGAATATGTATCTGGAGTACAGTTGAGTTTGTTACCATTCTAGAACCTAAGTGAGGATGCAAATGTGCACTTTAACTATAACTTGCTCAGACTTGTTGTACTTGTGCTGTGAACTTACTTCCCTGTAAATTCCCTCATGTTGCACAATCAATATTTTAATTTAGTCTCCTTGCTGTACTTTCCCCCATCGTTTTTGTTGCTTTTACTTGCGTACTTCAGATCACTGCTTAAACAGGAGTCAATTCCCTTGTATGAGCATCCCATAATAGGGCATTGCAGCTGATTACGATTCTGCTGTACACAAGACGTGAATTCTTATGAATGTAAAACTGCGTTGTCTGAACACAGAGTCTCTTGCTGACTTCTTCATATATATAACCCTGAATCCACAAGCCCAAAAGATGTTGATGAGAAGATCGTTCATTTTGTAAAAACTGGAGAATTTATAAAAAAATGTTGTCTAACCAGTCCAAAGCTGTCGGACTATTAATATTAAACCCGAAATGTTTTTCTCACCATCATTTTTCTTCCGTCGTACTTTAAAGGCAGCGGCTCGCTCCTCCTTCTCAGGTCCCTCTGGCAGGTGTGACACGATATGTTTCTGCAGAGCTCTGGACACGGTGAACCTTGTTCCACATTCCTTACAGATGTGCGGCCTTTCCCCCGTGTGTGTGCGCTGGTGGTACTTGAGCAAGGTCAGCGTTTTGCACGGTTTGCCACAGTCGGTGCAGGCGTATCCGTCCTGGCCGAAGTGAATCTTTTTATGGCCGGTCAGCTCCGAGGACTTTTTGAAGGCCACGCTGCAGATCGGACACTTGAAGGGCTTCCTCTCGATGTGGGTTTTCTGATGGGCCATGAGCTCGGTGGAGTTTGTGAAGTGGCTGTCGCAGACGTAACAGGCGAAAAGGGCGTTCCTCAAAATGCACTGTTCATATTCGGCTGGGTGGCTCGCCTTCAGGTGGCGCTCTTTGCTCTTGTAGTCACTGAAGATGATGTGGCACTCCATGCATTGCAGGGAGAGCTGGGATGCTGGAGGAAGGGGATGCAGAGGAGGAGAGGAGATCAATGAGAAGCATTCATTTATAATATTAGTATAAAGACACAAAGTATACAGCATTGAAAACACAGGCGCTCCAGCCATGTGAGTCAAAAGTGACTTGAAGGGTAAATGTGGTGGCTCAAGAAATAGAAAGAAACATTTATTGGTCACACAGTAAATACATCATTGTCTGGGAATCTAAGGCTTTCACAGAGGGAAGATGGTGGACAGCCGAAGTACAACAATCATTGGATTTTTAAAAGAACAGTGTGTATGATTTAGAGACACCTAGTGGTGAAGTTGCATGTTACAGCTTAATACACACAACCTCACACTACCCTTCCTAGCATGAAGGAGAACCAATGGAAGCCTCACAGTTGTAAAAACTCAAAAGGGTGTTGTGTGTGTCCATTCTGAGCTCCTGTTAAAACACAGTGGCGCAACATGGCCGCCTCTGTAGAGAGGACCCATTCCAGATGTAAATCAAGAGAACACATTCTTGGTAATGATATCATAATTATACTTCCAGCAGAGTCTATGTTTCCTGTCCTACTTCCTCCCTGCCTATCTTGGAGCACTGACTCTCACCTACATCATTTACTCTAAGTATCATCCTGATGTTGCAAACATGTCTGACCCTGACACACTCCTGCTGTCTTCTTCATATCATTTTTTTAATGTCTGCATCCAATGGTTTATATCAATAAAAGGTTTATCAACCAGGTCTTTTTATCCAAACCCCTTCCCCAAAGGACCACACATGCACATTTCACAGTACTCACATGTAAGAGGCATGACCAGTGGATTGGACATGTCCATTTTCAGGGGATCTATCATGGCCTTCTTGGATGGAACATATTTCCTCCCATCCTGAGCACCTTTATCCGGTTTCTTCGCCTTTTGCCCACCAGAGGGAGAGGTCATGTTTGTATCACATTCCGTTGGCGCACTTGTCTTTAAACCTGAGTCCATCCTCCCCCCTTCTGCAGGGTTCTCTGATAACTCAGTCTGCAGCTGATCAGCAGTGTCTGTCTCCTCCACAGCGGCGGGTGCTCCTGCAGTTTGCATCCCCGCCTCATTCTGCTGTGTGATCACTGTGTCCGTCTCTGTGGGCGCTGCAGATCCACCCTCCTCTTCCTGCTCCTCTTGTGCATGATGTGGTTGGCCGAGTGCTGGCTGAGCCTCTGTGCCTGTGTCCAGCGGTTGGTGTGCGGGTGCTGTGGTCTCACTGGTGGCCTGGATAAGACTCTGCATGGTTCCCTGCCCCTTGGCCTCTCAAATGCACTTGTTCATATGTTTGAACAGTTCCTAAAGAAAAATATGTGCCTGTTAATTACACAGGTGAACTATACCTCTTATCAACAATTGCTGCATATACATGGTGCACTGTCCATTTTGCTTCTTTTTTTTTTTGTTTTTTTTTTAACTCATTGGGGTATTAGATAGAAAAAGCCTCTTAGCACCCTCTTTGTCAGGGGTACACTGTAGTGTTGCGGAGAGTAAATTGATTACTTTTATCATAATCAATGATCAAAAGAGTTGGCAACTAAAGTGCTCATTGATTTATCAGATCTGTTCAAAAGTAAGGAGCACATCTCCCAGACTCTATGCACCATGTGTCTGCCCTTTTTAAATAGTACTGACAGTTCCCTTGGCTTTGCTAGTAAGTTCTTTTGAACACCACTGTCCAGGCAGACGTTGTATTACAATGATAACATGTAGCTTATGTTGTTTTATCTGAGTAATCAATGCATCAACAACAACATTAATTGTTATATGAAGGGTTCATTCTAAGATATTGAAAACAACAGCGTGTACATTCAGGTGGCAATACGCTCATAAACCACCAGTGTTGCTATCTTACACTCAGTTCTACACAAATGGAGCTTGTTTATGCTCAACCTTACAGACTGCCCCTTTACTTTGCAGGGCGACAGCTGGGACAGAAGAGAATGAATGGGCTCACAACATTAGTATTACAAAGGAAGGCTGGTGGACACGGAGGGCAGCCGACGGAGGCTGAGCTGTGACCCGAATACAACACCTCATCCTCAGGCAATAGAACCCAGAGGGGCTACAGACATGCTAACACGCTAAAACACGTTAATAACATGTATTCGTGTTCAACACATAACACATACACACACAACGGCAGCCGGGTTAGCATAACATCACTGATTTGCTGTTAAAGCGCCAGTGTTTCCGACCTGTTCCGGTGCTAACGATGCGATTATTAACTCATTTATATGTTATATGGTTCACACGTTGTGTGTGTCTGTGTGTGAGGTTGTCAACAAACAGAGGTGTAAATATAAGGATACCTGTGCTGCTCTGTCCGCCCCAACATCTCCGAGTCGTTGTCGCACAAAAGCACGGAGGCAGCTGCCGCTGCAGCAGACTGTGTGACGTCACGCATGACAATAAACGCTCAGACCACGTAAAGGAGTCATGGGAGTTGTAGTTTTTACCATTTAAAAATAAAGGTTTTAAACAAAAGTATATAACACCATTATTGTTACAATGATTAACATAATTCATTGTAGAGGGATAATATTTATAATATTTTGATCATTATAGATTGTCTCCCTGATAACTAAGATTTGTTGCAATGTATACGATTATACAAGTCATTTGTGAATATTATTTAAAAAAGAATATTCTATTTCTAAAAGAAAAATGTGTTACTGCACTGCAGTTGCTCTCTCTCAGTCATTATTCTGTATCTGAAATTAAAAGACAAATAATGGGGAGACAACAGAGTCCAATTGATTTCATGTCACATTTTTCTCTCTCCAGTCCAGTCCAAATAATTATCATGCTTATTTTTAGAGATTTGGCAACATTTATCTATCAATTCATTTTAGAACGTTTCAAATAGAGAATACTACATGATATTCAACGACGAATACGTTGGTAATGTAGGTTGTTGCGTAGGCGTCTCCATACAGTAAGCGGGTTCCTGTTATCGCGAGACTTGGCCGCTCGAACGTGATGATGAACGGCTGCTGTGGATTTGTCAGCATCAGCATCCTGCACCGAGCACCGAGCAGCACCGGAAGGATGCTGAGGCGCGGAGGCAGCGTGGGAATGGTGCTGTGTTGACGGCGGCTTCTTTTATAAACAACATTTTTAATTATTATTATTTTATTATTATTACTATTATTATTACTATTACTTTGTGGATTTTCTAGTTGAAACCCCGCGCCGGTACAGCCGCCATGTTCCCGTCGTGTTACTCCAAACCCGGGTCGGACGGCGGCGGAAAGAAGGGGAGCTCCATGGCCAAGCTGCTGCTCGGTGTGTTCGTGGTGTACACGCTGCACACCGCCTGGCTCCTGTACGGCTTCATCAACACCAGAGCCTGCGACACGGGCAGAGGAGACACCTGCATCAGCTCCTACCTGACGGCCAGACCCAGACTGCAGGTCAGCACGGTTCCCTCCTTTCATATCAGGCAGGTACACCAGCCATGATGGGGAAGGAGGCGCTGAGTGACGTGACTGCAGGAGAAGGGCTGGACAATACAACTGTCTGTCTCTCTGTCTGTCTGTCTGTCTGTCTGTCTGTCTGTCTGTGTATCTATTGCCATGTTGTTAACTGTCACTCACTCTCCTCCAGCTCAGTGTGTTCACCTGCCTGGTGCCAGACAACAGCCAACTCAACCTCGTCGTAAAATTAGACCCATTCAACCCACATGCTACATTTGAAAGGTGAGTGTGAGCAGTTGTTATTATTATAGATACACACACACACACACACACACACACACTTCCACCTGTAGTTAACCACACACTGTTTGGATGCCCATGCAAACAAGTTGTTGTCATATGAATTTACGAGAATAAACTGTAATGTAAAATGACAAACATTTAATGATAATTTTACTACATTAAATATATGACTTCTTTTGGGAATTTATTCATAGAAAAAAGGGATTTGCCATTTTACCATGATTCAGAAAGTATGTATACTGGATATATGTATATGCATGTGTGTATATATGTGTGTGTCTGTGTGTGTACAGTATATGCTTGTGTTTATAGGCGTACACATGTGTATGGATACATAACACATTTATTATCATTGTTGGTATAATAATTATCATTATTATAAGTATCATCATCATCATCATTTTCTTATTGTGTTGCTTGTGTTGCTTTTCTGCCGCAACACCACAACTTCACCTCTGGAGATGAAAACAGTGTCTATTCTAAGCTAAAAGTAACAAGTTTATGATTCTTAGATGGATGTAAACCTCTAGCATGGTGGACACAAAGCACAAAAAAATGACCAGACACAATCATGTAAATCCAAAATCTTAACTGAAATAAGTCCAAAAGCAGAGCAGATGGGTTGGTCCTCAGACCGTTGACCCTGTCCCTCTGTCCCTCATGTGTCTCTCCATAGGCAGGTGAATGTCCCTCTGCCGGAGGAGACCCGGGCTAACGGCACCTTGTACGCAGTGGTTTATGTTCACAGAGCCGGTGTTTCACCTCTGGAGGACAACAGAGAGGTTCACTACGCTGCCCAGCTCACCACCCACATCTCACGCACGCACACTGAGAGAGACACGCACAAGGTACCAAAGAAAAACAACAACAACAACTCAGCCTCATCCCTCACTGTGCTCTCATATTTCAAACACCATGAGAGCTGCCTCCTAGCCTTTGGTGCAACCTCATTATCTCTGTGCCCCCCCCCACCCCCACACCCCCAGAGAGCCAGCCCTAAACCAGAGAGGCCCGTTTCCCATTGGAGGCCTCAGCTGTCGGTCACCATGATGTCAGAGGACTTCACCTTCAACAAGGCGGGGCTTCCCAGTGACGTGAGGAGATACATGAGAGTGTAAGTGTCGCACAGGAAGCGCTGGAGGTCAGTGCCATGTGGTCAGCTCGAGTCCGATCACTCCCAGGATCCTGAGCAACGAGAGAAAGCCAAAAAAAAAAATAAAGGAATCGAAATCATTCAGGGAAAACATACATGCAAGTAAATGAACAACGATACATGTTTGTATTCTTCTCCATGAAGCGCTCTGCAGCAGAAGCAGGTGACTGCAGCTCCATTGGAGTAAACTGTAGCACCGTGCGTCGTTGTGGGGGCAAATCTATTTATGCGGAAGCTGTCAGATCCACTAGATATATCACTTAGTACTTCAAAGTTGCTGCCTCACCAGTTTGATACGTGTGTGTGTGTGTAGACTCTCTGTGTTCATTTGAGTCAGTCTCGTTGCTGTAAATAATGGATCTGATCCTGAGTCAGCGTGTTAGTGTGTGTGTGTGTGTGTGTGTGTTCAAACCTTCCCACTCTCTCTCCCCATAGATCTCAGGATGGACAACAGATGATCTACCTTCCTCTGCTGCTGGTCAATGAACTCAGCGTCAGAGTCAGAGACCTCATGGTTCGGACGTTTTGATGCAAAGTTAAATCTTTGTCCGTTCAGTATTGTTTTCTGGATCATGTCTCTTTCTGCCCATGGACAGGAGATCAACAGCAGCACCGCTCACCTCCCTCTGACCGTGTCCTACGAGGGAATCTCACTGAGGAGATTCAGGTTTTGGGTTCATCTGCAGGATGTGGTCTACTCCCTGCGACAGTTTGGTGAGTTTTTGTGGTGTGTAATTATTTGCTTGATTGAATTGAAAATAGTGATTTCATGTCCGGGGGTATTTTTCATATAATTGATTGAATTTTCTATCATGTTAAAGCTGAAGTGAATCCCCCGTCACTGCCGCTTTGTGTTTATGAAGGTTTCACCGAGGAAAACATTGATGAAATTAAAGAAACTCTGGTGGGATCGAACCTTTACCTGTTAGTGCTCACCGCACTGATCACAGCTCTACAGGTGAGATCATGTCACAACTAATAAAATACCATGACATTGTTTATGTATTGACTTGTCTTCAGTGGAGGAGATGGAGTCTTAAAGAAAACCACGATCTGAAATTAAAAGCATGATGTTTGTGTTTTCTTTCAGCTCATCTGTGAATTTCTGGCTCTTAAAAACGACATCAGCTCATGGAGGAAAAAGAAGAGCATGGTGGGAATGTCCAGGAAGTCGGGTCAGAGAAGCATCATCGCATTATTCAAGCCTGACTTTTCAAATAAGTGTGCAACCCTGAAGTATTGGTACAGTCAGTGTCGGAGGGCAACCCCAGATTACAGTTTAAATCTGGACCCTTTACCCCAGAATGCTTTTTGCCTCTACTAGCAGACGGCTTTTACAAGCAGTTCAAACCGTGTCCACCAGGTGGTGATATGCAACGTGACCGAGTATGTTGTGCGCGTTGTTCAGAGAGAGGTTAGCTGAATTAAACTGGCTGAAGTGGAAATAGTATATCGTTTCTACAAAGGTTCCTCCCTCCTGCAGATTGTTCATGTCATCAAAACTAACTTCAAACAGTTCCTGGGAAATAATGTCGGAGTCAGTCCGTAGTGATGAGTAACGAAGATAAATGTAATGATAGCGGTTCCCTCTGTGTCTGCAGTTCTGTGGCGCAGTTTCAGCACTTTGCTGATTTTCCTGCATCTGCTGGAGGAGACCAGTCTGCTGGTGCTGCTTCCAGTGGGACTGGGTGCCTGCGTGGAGGTATTCACTGTTTAGTCTGTCCCCTCTGACTCCATCACACGGCGTGAAGATCCACACAGACAAGTCCACGCACATGACCACCACTGTTTCCCCTCCAGGTGTGGAAAGTGTTTAAGGTGTTCAAGATCCAGCTGCAGTGGAAAGGCTCCAAACTGCAAGTGAGTAGAACGAGGTCAAAACTCTGCATCTCGAATTGAGCGACTGGATTTATCTTCAATCTGCCTCCCGTGGAAAGAATCCATGCACTGGTTTATCCACGTCGGTGACTCCCTCTGCTCTCGCTGTGCAGGTGATTAAGCTGGACGAAGAGGAGAGGAGGACAGTGGAGTATGACACGCAGGTATCGCATGTCTCAGTCTCGTCTGGTTTCGAGTCTTTTTCTGCAGCTTTTTACTCTTTGTTTCAGTGTTTCCTTTTGATTTTCTCCCCAGGCGTCCAGATACTTGTCCTACTTGGTTTATCCTCTG
This sequence comes from Chascanopsetta lugubris, assembly GCA_016785325.1. Lineage (NCBI taxonomy): Eukaryota > Metazoa > Chordata > Actinopteri > Pleuronectiformes > Bothidae > Chascanopsetta > Chascanopsetta lugubris. The sequence continues at coordinate 139,162 of JAFBJT010004437.1, read as the reverse complement.
TGCATCAGTGGAGCTATTTTCTCTCTGGCCTACTTACGCCAAAAGAGGTGAGCTGGTGGGGATTTGTATTTTTTTTTAGATACACCTTTAAATCAGTGGTGCACACACACCGAGCACAGTATTTTGTACTGTACCACCTGCATCATTCATATCACCGGATACTGGATACACAGCTTTAATGTCTTTGCATTGAACATGTGGATATACAACTGTTTTTCTGCCATTGTCAAACTAACATGAAGTCATGTTATGCTGACAGTTACTATTCCTGGTTGATCAACAGCCTGGTAACTGGTAAGGCAATTTTTTCTTAAAAAAAATAAAATAATTCCATGTTTTATTTGATTGATTTCTGTCAGCTGATACCTTTGCTCATGTCTTCCAATAAACTATCCCCACAGGAGTTTATGCTTTTGGCTTCCTGTCTATGGCCCCACAGCTGTTTATTAACCATAAGGTCTGTTCACCAGAGACACTACTATGAATATTTATCACCTAATTTCATGATGATCCACCTGAGTGTCTCTGTTGTCTGTTGTTCAGATGAAGTCTGTGAGCCACCTGCAGGGGACAGTGTTGATGTACAGAGTGAGTACACTTTGTCCGCCACACCACTAGATGTCACTAATTCTACAGACTGACCTATAATCTCCGTTAACCCGTTTGTTACAGTGAATGATTCACCTTTGAGCCTTTAGGGACCTTCCGATGTGATGAGAATTATTCATCGCTGTCCCCTCCCTCTCCACCAGGGGGTGAACACTCTGATCTCAGATCTGTGCTCCTGTGCCTCCCTCCTCTCCTCCTCTGGATCCTTCTCCTCCTCTCATCAACTCTCCTGCTTCAGGGACGAGCTGCTCTTCCTCCTCTACCTCTACCAGCGCAGGTGCGACCCATGAACCACAAACTGTACGTCAGGGCTGTCAAATCGTACGGCTCGCTAGAGGGTCCAATCTGCTCCACAAGAGGCCATTTTTTCAATCAAAGTAGCTGCTATTTCAAATTTGTCCACTGGAGGCCGCTCACAACGCTGTCCTCATGCAGGCTCATGCTGGAGCTGCCAGTTAATAACGTCTGGAGTTAGGGTGGGTTCCATCAAGGACAAGTTCACCTTGTCATTATTATAATCTATTCTGTATTTTAAAACGGCCGTTGTTGTTATAGGTCATTATGCTATGATTTTTCTGGTCCCGCCCACTTGAGCTCAAATTGGGCTGTATGTGGCCCCTCAACGAGAATGACACCCCTGCTGTGCATAAAAATGGGAGGACACGATGGCGTCCTAAAAGTGAAACCAAAGCAACTTGATCGCCACCTGGTGGTTGGCTGCATAATCAGGCCTCCCCTATTCCAGCAGATCCATGGATGTATGGACCGAACCAAAAAGTCAAAATGCATGTTCATGTTCATGTTCATGCCATTAAAGAGGGAGGTGATGTGAGATTTGGTCCAACTACTTAAAGATGACTGAGTGTGATCATTCTGTATTAGTTTGATTTGTGTGTAGCACATGAAGGGATGTTGTTGTTGATACGGTCTCGTTGTTACATTTTAAAATAACACCGCTCTCCTCTCATGTTCCAACCAGGCGTTTTGCCCCCAAAGCCAGACGACGAGACTCTGGGAGCCAAGGCAAGAAACTAAAGACTCAGTGAGGAACAAGGGGGGGGGAATAAAAAAAGAATAGCACTTTTGGGGGCGTGAATATGTGAAAACTCTTTGATAAAGGTGAAGATATGAAACAGAGACCTGGGACGGACCCCCGCCCATATCTGATCCACAGGGTCTGTTTTCTGGATATTTACTGCTGCAACATTACAACTGCTGCTTCTGCTTGGCATTGATCATCATTTATCCCCCGCTTCTCCTTCCCTAGGAGCATCTGCTTGATTATTCTCTTTATACACACACACACACACACACACACAAGTGACTGGCTCCAGCTGTATTAAGCTTGGATCATGACTTTCTCTTTTCAGTTAAGAAACAGGAGCTGAGACAGCCTCGATCAACGGAGCATAAAATGCCCCATTAATCACCAACCTCCTCACCAAAGCTGTATAAAGCTTTACATTTGTAAAGATGACATCAAATGTAAATGATTCCAAATCATGACAAAGACTCAGTGCTGCTGCATATTGAAGTCCTTTTGAAACGTTAATGTATGAAATACTCATGTTCTTTTGACTCGGGGATGTACTGGCGTGCAGATCAGGAAGCGCTGCATTGAGAGCCAGTGTTTCCCTTCTGGTCTGTTTTCAAGGAAGTGAACGAACGGCTTGTTTACGTTACGTTACTGGATGTTCCACATTAGGCTCCTCCCACTTCCTGGTGTTGTATTGACACAAAGGTGCATCGGACGTTCAGTCTGAGCCCATCAAGCACAACGCCTCTCAGTGTGGATGTACAGTTAATGTCAGTCTCATGTCTACAATACATTTACGTGTCCGTTTATTGATCCTTTATAGTTTGTCATTCTTTAAGGTACAGTGAGTAAGATTTAGCGACATCTGGTGGTGAGGCAGTTTCAGGTGACGATCCACGATGTGATTGTTTTATACTCACCCAATAAGTCCCTTTAACCTAAATCTTACACGCTGGACCTTTAATGTTCACCATCAGTGTTACATGCTGGGGCACTCTATTCCCTCTCATTGTACTCTTTTAATTCCTGATTTTTGATCTTATCATAGGTTTTACATTTCTCATAAATGCATCACAAACAATGAGCCAGACAAGGTATGAACACAGCTGTGTACATGAAGTGTTCACATGTCGTATGCTGCGACCCTGACAGGTCGAATGTGCAGGTGGCATCAAAAATAAAGACTGTTCAAAAAGGGGTGTGGTCATGACAGGATGTTGGAAACACAGTTGGGGGGGGGGCATCAGTTGTCAGTGGTCACTACTTCATTATTTGTATGAGTATGTATTAGTACCAACTACAATGTCATTATCAGCTGTGCCAGTGAGACAGGTTGTGTGTGTTTACGTGTGTTGCCATGGCAACATAACATAACTTCCTAGTGTCTGCGAGTGGTTTCGGGCAGTGTGGCAGGTGTGTGTGTGTGTGTGCGTGTGTGTGTCAGAACAAGATGGTGTGCATAAGAGTTTTATTAATATTATTTATTGCTCACTATGTACAGCACAAATCTCAAGAGTAGATTATTTTCCTTTGTTGACCAATCCATCTATTTTACCAAAATTGGTTCGTTTCATTCTTATTGAAAAGTTTTTGTCATTGACAGTCGATGGTTTTCTGTATCAGCCTCTGTGAGAAGACACTGATGTCACACTGCATGTGAGTCTATCACCACCTGCAATCAGGAGACAAGACAAAGCTGACTGGTTTCTGTTGAAGACATATCTGTCTCTGCTTTGTCTGTCTGTGTGTCAGTCTGTCTGTTTGTCTGTGTGTGTCTCTGTCTATCTGTGTGTGTGTCTGTCTGTGTGACTGTCTGTCTGTCTGTCTGTTTTTACTTGTCATCATAAACAAATGAAAAAAAAGATCCTCCCTGTGATATTCACTTTTAGCCTGAGGGAGAGAAAGTGAACTGACAGTGTGTCATCCATGAAAGTGTGTGTGTGTCTGTGTGTGTGTGTGTGAGCGTGCACATGTGTGTGTGTGTGTGCGTGTGGGGCGTGTGCTGGGTGTGTGAGTACATTCTTCTGTTGACACTGGACGGATGTAATGTGACAGATGTCACTGCTCAGTCCTGCACAGAGAATAACTTCAAGTCACAGATTAAAGGTGCAATATGTACAATTTAGATGATTGTTTTTAACTTTTGTTTACTAAAAGTGAATCTAGAATAGTGAACTATTTTTATTATTATGATGAGTCACCAGCATGTGGACAGAGGCAACCATATTGGACCATGTTTTCTTTTTTTATAGTAGCCCAGAATGGACAAACTCTAAATAGTCTAAGGAGTATAGTATAGTAGTAAATAGACAGCAGCCTAGGTCCAAACTAAAAGTAGTGATATAACATATGTTTACCTGCACGCACGTGCACACACACACACTGATTCAATTCACTGCTGCTGTCACTCAAAGTGCTGTGTCACTGTTACTGACAGAAGACATGTAAGTATCTGTGAAACCAGAGCAACATCCTGAAACACACACACACACACACACACACACACACACACACGTGTCACAACAGCATTAATGGGATGCTTTCCTTTCATGCCACCCTGTGGGTGGATCTCCTGAAGTGGCGCGTCTGTAAAAACACCCACACCCACACATACAAGAGCAGGGCACAGCAGGTGTAACAGGAGCGAGTGGAGGTTCAGGTTCAGGCTAACACACATCAACACCTGTGATGGGGATGCTACTCAGCTTCGTGCTCCTCTGCTTCCTCTTCACCCCAGGTACGTGCGCACCAGACTTTCGACTGGGTGCGAGGGAAGGTCAAAGGGCGGGGGGGGGGGGGGGGGGGGGAGGGTGGAGTAAAAGTTTGGAATCAGAGGCTCAGAGTCAGAGACGTGAGCACGACATCATCGTCCCTAAAACCTCTGGATGAGCCAGAGGTTAGAACCAGCTCAGATTCCACCATCTTTATAAAAGTCTGTTGTGGTTGTGACTGGTGAACTTGTGTTTGACTGACTGATCACTTTTGATCAAACTGATCTACTGAGTGATCACTACAGTTTTAAGTATTTTCCAAAATAAAATACAGTAATTGTCTTTTTGTATGATGATTCCCTCATAATTGAGATCACTCCCCTCCTTACTGTAGATCTTGACAAAACTGAATGTTTTTAATTTGTATTTTACTTTGGATCTGTCTCAGCTGATTCACTTCAGTCTCAGTCTGAGTCAACACACCACATACGACACACCCGTCCACCATCCCATAATCAAACATGCAAGTCCAGCTGCTTTTGTCGCACGTCACATTTCACTGACTCATGAAGTAACATCACGTGTCCTGGTTGTTGTGATTTCACCGTCACATGAACAGTTTGACAGTCAGGAGCAGTGATGAAGGAGTTGTGGACGAGCTCAGGGATGTGATCAGTGGATTTTTGGAGAGTTCTATTTCAGAAATGTAACATGAAATAATGATGCTGATGAGTGGAGAATCAGATTGACCTATGGAGCAGGTCCTCTCTGTGGAGGCCGCCATGTTTGTGCAGTGGCAAAGGAGAGAGTTACTGATTTTTGATGAAAAGTGAACTTACATTTGGGAGGTTTGGGGGTATCCATCAGCAGTGTGCATCTTCACCACTAGATGTCACTAAATCCTACATATTGTCACCGAGGACTAGTGCAGAAATGTAGTGATATGTTGTGAGGTGCCGGGAGGGAAGTGAAAAGTGAAAGTCAGCTCATGAAACATTTTGATGTAAAGAACATGTTCAATGAAATGTTAAGTTGAAGACTTTAGATTTGTGCAATAACTTACTTTCAGTAAAAAATGAAAAAAAAAAAAAACATAAATCACACTGGCTTGGATTGGATGGATTTCTCCCAACACCTTTCATCTGAATATAGTTTTTACGACCTGTGCTGTTGGGAACCGTCACAGTTCAGTGACTGATGACCCAGAGCATCAGAACAATGGAGTATGAATGGGAGGAGGAGCCTCTTCTCCACCGCTCTTTGTAATTAGTGCAGCGAGCCCAACGAGTCTGAGCTGTGCCGCTTTTGGGAGCAGCAGCTCCGTGTCTGTTCTCAGGCTCTTTTTTATATTTGAAATTTGTGGCGAGTCACAAAGTTGAATCTAATCTAATCCAATCTTCATCTAAATCATTTCATCAGCCACGTGCGTCATTATCTAAGGTCTTAGGATTCCAGACTTTAAGATGGATGAGATGAGATCTGACTAACTGTTTTCTGGTCTGTGGAGATTTTTCATGTGGTCAATCAAAAGTCAATCTAAAACGGGGCACATACTTTTTTTCAGAACATACTTTCCTCATGTGAATCAGCCTTTAAAGGTACAACAACAACACAACATTATAACCCACCATCTCCATTCAAACACATGAATCAACACTGAAGACGTGTATTCCTCCTCTATTCTATCAAACCCACCAACATGTCATAAAACACTGGGATACTTGACTAAACATGACATCATCCAACAAATGTAGTGTTCTGTGAAATGTCATGTGTTGTGAGATGTTGTGTTGTCTTGCAACAAATTGCACTTTTAAAAAAATGAAATGAACATTTGTTCAGAAAATCTTTGTGAAAAAGTTTGAATGTTTTGAAATGTTGTAGCCTTTTTGTGCTTTATGAATTGTCATACATGTTTTTGTGTGTGAAATGACTTATTTTTTCGTGAAGTGTTTTGAGAAATGTTTTGTTTTTGTTTTTTTACATGTGATATTGTGGATTTCACGTTAACCTTCATCCCCTTTTTGAAAAGTCTAACCCGCTGTTGTTCTGAACCTGTCCCACCTGCAGTGTCGTCACTGCAGTGCTATGTGTGCGATTCCTCTCCCACCAATGAAGAATGTAACAATAGCACTGGGGAATGTCAGCCACCGCTGGACACGTGCATGACGTCCGTCGACATTTTAGGTAACAACCATCACACACACACACACACACACACACACACGTTTCTGAGTAGCATTTAAATCAATGTTGATATCCATCGGAAATGAATCTTTCATCCTTTATGATCAATTCGATCACATTCTAATTCATATTTGCAGCTTGCAACAATAAACAGGATTTCTATTTTGATAACTCAATTCAACATATGTTCTCTCGTGTGTGTGTGTGTGTGTGTGTGTGTGTGTGTGTGTGTGTGTGTGTTGTTCAGGCACAGCAAAGGCCATAGTAAAGCAATGTGCCAGTGAGGCCACGTGCGCAGGAGCCTCCTCGACTGCCTCAATCGATGAAAACGGAAACGGAAACATCGTCAACTGCTGCAACAGCTTCAACCTGTGCAACTTCAGCGGAGCAGAGTCCGTCCATGTGCACGTCACTCTGCTGCTTCTCACTGTGGCCGCTCTACTGCTGCGGTCACTGTGACATCGCCATGACATCACTGTGACCAATCAGCACAATCTATCTGTACAGACTGTAATATGATATCAATATATGACATTAACTGTAAACTGTAATTGTAGCATACACCATGACACAGCAAGATGTTTAATGAAGAAATGACAGTACTTTGTCTCTATAGTTGGAGTTCACTGCTGCCTTTTAAAGGCAAGAACATGTTTCTGAAAGAAAGAATTGTCACTGAGCCACACAGTAGCTCTTAAATAACATTTTATTTAAAAATGATATAATATTACTATATATATATATACACTATTATATAATAACATTATGTCTTATGTTATGTTATAATAAAATGTTATGTTCTGTATGCTTTCCCCGTTTTTTTTCAAATCCAAAAAATAAAATGTAAGGAAGCCTAGAGCCCCATTATACTCTCCATACCAACAATAACACTATATCAAAACTAATTTAAACTAAGTAAATAGTCTGAAAATTTTTTCAAAAAATAGATAAATGCATCTCAATTACAGATAAGAATATGTTCAGACTGATTTCCATTTCATCATTATTTTATTTCATTGTTTTCTCCTCCTAGTATTTGACAAGATGGCCGACGCAGCCCAGCAGACAAAATAAAAACCAGTGTTTACTAGTACGAGTTCTGTACAATTCACCAGTGATACACGCCAGTATAGCTTACAATATACCAACATGAGCAAATTTACGCAACAACATAAAATAGATTGTGTGGATTGTTTTTTTGTTTGTTTTTGTTTTTTTACATTTTTAACCCTATAACATCCAGAGGTTTGATAGTTTCATCGCTGGCTAATCACTGAATCAAACCTGGGTGTGAAGTAGGGTAAAAAAAAAAGAAAAGATTTTGCTGTTTGCTGTGCAAATATGCTCCTCTCCATACCAGTATACCATGCTATACCAGTAAGGTCACCAGTATGATCCATATAGTCCTATGTCATATTCCATGTGGGGTCATTATTAACAAAGTGTGATCTGCTGCAGTTCAGTGTTTTGTGTTGGTGAGACAACTTCCAGTCATGTGGCTCCACATCTCATGTGTGTATGTGTGTGTGTGTGTGTGTTCTTTTTTTCCCTGGGGACTGTTGTTGTTGTTGTTTGAGGGGGGGGCATTTTGAAGTGTAACACCTGACAGAAACTGGGGGTCAAAGCACAAAGGTTCCAGTTGTGAGGTTTGTTTGTGTCACCTGGGAAGAATTTCACGTTAAGGGTGTGGGGGGGGGGGGGGGGGGGGGGGGGGGGGGGGGGGGGGCGAGTGTTAAAGGTGCGACACCCGGTGAGCATGACATGTGGGCCGAGGTTGAGGAGACGAACTGAGCTGGTCGACCGGACTGAAACGTGACGTCTCGGACCGGTCAGTCACTCAGGTGAAGATGAAGTACCGAGTCAAAAGGAATCTTAGAAGTCCATCGTTCCGTATCCGAGGAGGCGGAGTCGAGAAGGGAGAGTGTGACCGCCGGATACAAGGAGGCGGCAGAGCCAGAGTGCGAGTAGGGAGCTTGATTCTTCACATTTGGAGTCTTTAAAACAAACCTGCTCAGACGGGAGTTTTTTTCCAGGAAGACTGTGGGGTGTGGTTGGGGGGGGGGGGGGGTGGGGGGGAAGACTGTGGGGTGGGGGGGGGGGAGCGGTGAGGATGAGGAGTGATTGATGAGGAAAAGAGAAGTGTCCCTCCTCTGTCTCCTCCTCAGCTGTTTCACAGTCTATAAATAAGAGCTGGAGAGACACAGGGAGGGAGGATGGAAGCGGGTGGAGGAGAGAGAAGAGGACTGAACTGAGACTTTCCACAGAGAAGCACCGTGCACGAGTGGAGCTGAACCCCCCGAGGTCACCCAGCGTCCGTGGGGAGGAGGAGGAGGAGGAGGAGGAGGAGGAGGAGGAGGCGGAGGTGACGTTACCATGGCCACTGGTCTGAAGTCCCATCCCACTGCCGGTGGGAGGTTTCATGCAGACCAGACGCTCCGGTCCCCTCTCGTGGCTGTAGACTTATACTCCACCACAGCAACAAATCCAGATCAGATGGAGCGGGTTTCCGTCCCCTCAGGAGTCAGGCTCAGTTTAGGTAGATTCCTCTTGTCGTGATATTCCTGTTCACAGAGAGAAGCCAAGCTGCCAAGTCCCTGATTCAGGAAGTTGTTGTTGTTGTTTTTTTGCTCTGTTCTTGTACTAAGAAAGTCACAGTGGTGGAGAGTTTGATCCCGGATGAACAGACGACCTCAACATGTCATGAACAGAGCCACTGTTTCTCACACATCCAACAACTCCAGTCTTTTGTATTTTCCACCGCCAGCAAGGAGCCGTCGGCTCCCGTTGTTGGGCAGGCCGGCCGGTTAGTGCGGGCGGGACTGGGCCATCATCTTCAGCCGCGATTGGTCGATGACATCCAGCAGGTTCTTGGCGTCGACGGCGAGGGCGTGAGCTGCCGTCAGCATTTGTTTCTTATAGTCCTGCTGGAGACTGAGACGCAGCAACGACAACAAACGGTTACATTCATGACACAACTGACTTTGAATCATTAGTGATGATGTTGAAAAGTGCTGTGGGCTCAAGGGACGATGACACCTCAGAAAGACGAGAACATTTTGGAATAATCATATATATATATATATATATATATATATATATAATATTGCAGAAAAATATTTAGAAAAATATTGTCACGGAAAGACGACATTTAAGACCGCAGTAAAAAACAAAGAAGATTTGGCGCCTCCCAGTGGTAGAATCATCCTTTGAAAACAGAATTAAACCAACAAACAAAACCTCAAAATAAATCAGAACTGAAATGAAAACTCTACATCTAGTTCCATGTATTTTAAGAGTTTAATCAAATGTAACAATTCTATTTATATGTTATTATATTATTATTATTATTATTTCAATATGTTACTAAAGGAATTTTACAATTTCATTCAAAAAAAGAGAACAAACTACATTAGAATTTTTAAAAACCACGTTGCCTGTCATGAAGTAGCGCGATCCTACCTGGTCATCACATACTGTTGGGCTAACTTCATCTTCCCGATCAACTCGGCCAAGTCAGAGTTCAACAGTTTCTGAGCCATCTCGATCTGTTCAGACAAAAAGAACACAAATAAAAGACAAATGTGATTTAAACGTCTTTATCACAGTTGAGACACATGTGAGCGCATGCGCGTGTTAGTGAGCGTGCAGAGCGTTTGTACCTCTCTGTGTGTGCTGGCTGGAAGTTGTGGTAACGTCTCATCCACTGTGGCCAGTAACGTCCTCAGCGCCAGACCCACATCCTGGAACACACCACAACACACAGGTCAAACATCTACATTCTACAAACTCAATCTCATCTTGAATTCTTAACGTGATCTTTTGCACATTTCTAATATCACACAAATAAGTGTATAAGATAAACACAAACAACCATGGAGTCAGAAAACAAACATACATTTTTTTTTAGAAAAAAATGATTGGAATTATATTATTAAACTAAAAAATGCGTGAGTAGCCAAGGGAAGGGAACCTCTTTTTGGGGATTTTTAATCTCAAGACAAATTGTAATTTGAACACAAGCTGCTCCGGCTGTATTCGTCACCTTGACCATGGGAACGTATTCCTCGGGCGGCGCCGGCTGAATCTTGCTGGACATCTCGATGACGGCTTTGACCAGGCCCGTCACGTTCTCGTACACCTTGTCGTTGGAGCGGTCCAGGTTGGCGGTGGGGGGCGGGCTGATCTCTTGGGGCTGAAGCTGGACCGTCGGAGTAAAGAGCATCAGTTAGAGACCGGGTGACGGAGAGAAAAACAATGTACAGTGTCTCTATGGACACTGATGCTGAGAGGATGTGGATGACAACAGTGACGACAAACCATTAAAAGATTTGCTATCTACAAATCCTGCATGATCACAGAGCATAAGAACCTTCACATTCACATCGTCAAAGGTCTCACACAGATGGAGTGAGAACAGAAAAATGCCACCGTATCAACTACAATAACAACAATGAATGGATGAATGAATGAATGAGTGTGTGAGAAGGTTAGAGAGAGAGAGAGAGAGAGAGTTTCCACACACAGCTACATCTCTGCACCAGACAGGATATTTCAAGGTCGTAATGCAGCGCCAGCTCCTGTTTTGTTTATTTGTTTGTTTGTAATCTGTTTTCATGTCTGCCGTCTGACCCACAGCCTCTGTGGAACTGTCAAAACAACAGGCAACAGTCTTTTTGTAGCATGAAAGGAATGTGGCTACAAGATCTGGCTTCACTAAAAAGGATCCTTGATTAAAAGGATCCTCCTCCATTTTGGCCACTAGATGGTGCCGTCACACCAGCAGCGCAGCACAGCCCTTCTCCCAATCAATGCTACTTCACCTACCACTAATCACAATGCTCTTTTAAACAAACCGTACATTATTATATGTGCATTAATCAGCTGAGATCCCTTTCGTTTGAATGTCGATCCTGAATTCATGTTCCTTGTTTGCATAAAACCTAATCTCTGTATTTTCTTGATACGTTTTTAATTCTGATCTACGTTTGTATTTAAATGCTTCATTATTCTACTCTTTTGCATAATTGTGTGCTGATTTATCAAGTGCATGTCCCTGATGTGGAGATTAGTAAGGATGATCTAATCTTCATCTTCTTATTTCCTCTTAATCACTCTTGACCTAATTCTCCTTCTACTGGTAAATTACTTTTCAGCCACAGCTCAGATCCCTGCTCACACACAGTCCCACATACCGTGTAATTATATATGTATACCAACACTTTTACTTCCTATGGGAAGAAAACAAACTTGTAGTTCATTCAGATATAACACCCTATATTATCAACTTAAAGTAAGCTCCAGTCTTATTCCATAAGAGATAATAGAGACATTAACAACATTTGTCACATTTTGCGCCTGGAAAACTGGATGAGTACTCTTTAGTTTTATCGGCTGAATTTCCCATTGATGAACTGTGCAGGATTCTCAAGGCGATGGGAAGTTGAATATCATCAGGGTAAGAAGGAAGAATAGTGAGAGATGTTAGTGTTGAGGAGAAAGGAGAACAGACAGGATGAATCCGTCTACACAACAGCAGCAGGGGTGACACACATTTGTTTTGTCTTTCTAACACACAGTTGATTTGATAGAAGTGAGTGATTGTGTGAGTGTGTGTGATCGACCAGGAGACAAGACGCACAGTAAACACACACACACGGACAGTGTGCTGCTTACCCGCCAGGGCTAAAGGTCGACATTAAGGCAGAGTGCAGGAGGAGGAGGAGGAGGAGGAGGAGGAGGAGGAGGAGATGAGGAGGAAGAGGGGGGGGGGGTGCAGCCACAGGAGAAGAAGATAACAGGAAAATATTAATAACAACATGCAATGTGTATTTCTGTGTTTATTTGACTGGCATCTAACAAACTGTTGGTTTTGATCCAATATGCTTGTGCAGATTGGCATGCAAGTCTTTTGTGTGTGTGTGTGTGTGTGTGTGTGTGTGTGAGTGTGTGTGTGAGTGTGTGTACCTTGACTCCATCATTATAACTGTCTGCAGTATTCAGACAGGCCAAACTGCCCATTTGGCTCTGTGCTCCGGGTCGAGGAGGTTTCTTTGGAGGAGCTGCATGTTCTGAAGACAACAACAACAACATGTGAGAGTTAGATTGTCCTCACGAAATAAACATCAAGAGTGACTTCAGCTCACAATCTGCTCACATCACTGCGCAACGACTACAAATGACTTCCATTCATTCATTTTTCCAATTTGTTTAATCGTATTACTTTGTTTTTCTGCAGCCTGCAATGTTCCGTCAACAGTTTTATCAAACCAAAAAGATATAAATCAGCAAAAGATTGTCACATCTGACGAGCGATAGTTGCCCCTCTCTGCAGATGGATCCAACATTAAACTGAAGACGCACATGCTCTCTAATGCTTTTGATTGTTTTGATTTTGATTTCTTATCTATTTCATACGAGATATATTTTGCGCATATTTGAATCCGACTCTTGTTTAATCTGATTTACGATAAATACATACATATCTCCAGTCATTACAGACAATTACACTGTAAAACATCAAACATCCGGGGCAGTTACTGGAGGTCAAAGTTCATTCAGTGCCTCCTCCTCCTCTTGGCTCATATCGGATGAGAATGGGAGGCAAACGTGTTGCCGAGCCCTCGTTTACATTTGTATTCTAACGATGTGCACTGATATTGTTGCAGTAAATACCAGCGACTGATGTTGCAATTAGTCTCTGACACACACGTGTAGCTACTCCTACAATGATGCTTTGCAGTGTCAGATTTGAACAAGAAGCAAATCCAGTTCTTCATCTGTAAACAAACAAGTATTTGTTAACTGACTGGGTTTTCTACGTCCTTTGCTCGCGGCTGTTCAACATAACAACCTCAACATGTTGCTTCCCGGAAACTAGAGGTTGATGTACAACAGAATGTTGCCGAGTTCACAGTGAGATGTGTTGTATTATGGCAACAGACTGAGAGCTGCGCAGACACGCACACTGACACAGATACTACACACACTGACACACCGGGGAGATGAAGGATCTGTTTCCAGAGAGAGAGGGGGGGGGAGAGAGAGAGAGAGAGAGAGAGAGAGAGAGAGAGAGAGAGAGAGAGAGAGAACAAAGGGGCTCAACACAAACCATCAACTACACCAGATTGAAGGAGAGAGTGAAACAAGAGCGGCTCATTCTCTCTAATTAGAGGGTTCCTGTCGATTACCTGCTTTGCCAACGGGCTGGTATATGTGCTGGTTTCCCGTCTGCACAAACAAAACATAAACAAGAAAAAACATGGGGTTAGAAATTGCACAGGAAATTAGAACGTGAGTGGTAAAAAAAAATAAAAATAATAATAATTAAACCAATAAAATCTTTTTGTCACACGACACCGAGTCTCTTTTTGTTCTTGTAAAAGCAGCAGAGGAGCCGTTTCTGTTTTCAGCGGCGTGTGGTCGAGCACGGTTTCTACACAAACACTCTGCCCGGCAACAAAGGGATTTGTTTTTCCGTTTTCATTGTTAGTGCTTGTTGTTTAGCCTTTTTAAAAAAACGGAATAAAATCCCAGGGCATCTTTATCATTTGACTGTCGCGACGTTAAAACAATGCCACCATCTTTGGTGGTGAACCGACATACTCCACAGTGACTCTGCAGCTCTGCTGCTGCTGCTGCTGCTGCTGCTGCTGCTGCTGCTGCTGTTGTTTCCTCCATGAGAGCAAACAACACAAAGAGCTCCGGCTCTCTTCAGAGAATCACGGTCTGACGACCGCTAACACCCCAAAATACTCTACTACAGCATGGTGCCCACACACACCCACACAAAGACACACAAAGACACACATTCACATACAAACCATGGAGGGTTTCCCACCACAAACCACAGCCATTCAAAGGGAGGAGGAGAGCGACGGGGAGATGAATTACAGAGACAGAAATATCGGAGTGGGCCGCGGTGACTTCAGACTGCTGACACAAGCTACGCTGGAATCAGGGACACGGCAGACAGAAACATCCCACTCCCACATCATCTGCTCAGATTTACAGCAGCACAAACACCGGCATCAACACCATCGTCTTACAACAGGGTGACGCGTTTTCGCCCGATTACAGAGAGGACGTAAAGCCGCGCGTGAGGAGAGGTTTTAAAGGTGCGGTGTGTACGATTTGGTGACACCCAGAGGTGAAGTTGCATGTTGTGTCCACCACCTCACCCTCACCGAGCATGCAGGAGAACCTACGGTCGACTTCAGTTGTTAGGTGATGCTTAATACGTCCACTTTTGCTAGTGGAAAACATGGCGGCCTCCACGAAGAGGACCAGCTCCTCATGTAAATACACATTCATGGGCTCATTTTAGGGCAATGGAAAAAAAGTCAAACATTAAGGTGATAAAAAAAAAAATCTTGAAAATGTCAGTAAGTAATTGTTTTGTCATATTTTTAGAAGTGACAAAAATGACCTAAATCTTACACACTGCACCTTTAAATGAGCCCATTGATGCAGATTTACACGAGGAGCGGGTCCCCTCTCTATGGGGGCCACCATGTTTTTACGGTAGCCCAGAGAGGACGTACCAAACATATTTTGCGTTCTAATGACAACTGAAGTCGACCATAGGTTCTCCTGCATGTTCAGAGAGGATGAGGGTGAGGTGGTGGAAACAACATGCAACATCACCTATCAATGTTGAGTACTCAGAGTTCACTTTCAGGATTGAACAATCAATCATTTCATGCTGCAAGATAAAGAGCAGTTCCTCTCACAGCCACGACGGGAACGTCGTCCCCTGGTTTGATCTCACGGTCAAAACGTGGAATAAAATACAAGTCACCGACCGACTTGAGTTGCCACCGTAGAATAACATGTTAAAAATGGCCAAGCTGCGATTGTTGTTCTTCATTCCAACACGTGTAATTAGTGGGAACTCAGAGAGCTACACATTCATGTGAGGCCGAGGGACTTTGTGTACCAGTGAGACAGAGGGAAGCGTAAAGATGGCTTCCGTTTTTCCTCAAGTGCTCTCGCTCATGTTGTGGGAATTCATTGACCCCCTCGCCGATGACCCCTCCCCTTCTCACAGGTCACTTCCTGTCCCTGGATCAATCCCCTCGGCTCAAATCAAAACAAACAAGGCCAGCGAGGACTTCCGCCCGTGTTGGTCTTTATCATCCCAGCATTCTCCTCACTCCGAAAACAAACAGCGCAGACAAACAACGGCTATTTTCAGATGATGTGTGTGTGTGTGTGTGTGTGTGTGTGTGTGTGTGTGTGTGGAGGGGGAGAGAGAGAGAGAGGACACACGTGACGGAGGACAGGAGAAATATATGAAGGAGGAAGGAAAACATCCTCCAGGACACGTAAAACAATTCATCACATCTGAACACTGTCTGAACACATCCTGCTGAACAACATCAAGTCAAGGTGGATTCAAAAGGAACTCACTGGAGGCTGGAGTCCACCGTCCTCTCTGTCCAGACTCCCTCTGGAAGTCCTGGCGTCTGGTTTCTAAACACACACAAAGAAGAACGGACGGAGTAAGACGTCTGGGCACATCACCGGTACTCAAATTCAGGTATGAGTCAATCAATCAGACGCGGAGACGTTTAGTTAGATTAGATTTGGGAGTTAATAAATGAGGCTGTTGGCGTGTTTACAAACAAAACAGCAGTGACGGATGGATTGCAGACAACCTTCAAGACTAATACTCATTCACAATCTCTTATCCCGCACCGTGCGTCTGTCGGAGAGATGGATCATATGCTGCAAACGGATTCATGATCGGATTGATTGAAGACCCGGGGATCTAAGAGCCATGTGAGGTTGTTTGCGGAATAAATGACAATGAGTGATGCTGACGTCCGTCAATGAGCAACAGCGCGAAGAAGAGCGCAGACTCATCTTCCTCAAATCAATGTTTAATCTCGACAATGATAAAGTGAAGGAACCAATGAATGACACACACACACACACACACACACACACACACACACTCATCGAAATACACTTTCCCCCGCATGTGACCTCCAAAGAGGAACAAACTGTCCAAAGTCCAAACTTTCCCCTGACAAACTTTTTCAAACTTGTGGACAACTTCAGAGCATCCAAACAAAACAAAAACAAAATGCACACAAATACAAATACAAAGATACACACGCTCTCACACACCATCCATCCATCCATCCATCCATCCATCCATCCATCCTTGCCTACCAGTTTTCCAAGACAGGACTTGAAGACCAGCATTGCCATTGAGTTCATCAAAGTACCCTGATAACACTGCGTGTGTCCAAGTGGCTGTGGTGTGTGTTGTCTGTGTGTTTGTGTCCTCTAGCCTTGTTCTACTCCTCTGTAGCCTCCTTTGTTTCAGTCCGAGCCTGCACCCCCGCAAGCCTGTGCCAGCGGTTTCATCAAGTCAAGAATTTGGATACGACTCCTGCTTCCTGCCTCCACCACACTTATATCTGACTGACGCACAGAGAGAGAGAGAGCGAGCGAGAGAGAGAGAGAGAGAGAGAGAGAGAGAGAGGGAGGGAGGAGGGATGGAGCATGCTGCCAGCGAGCCGTCAGTGTGTAAGCATGTCTACTCTTCTTTCCCAAAACCTTCCTCCTCCTCCCCCCCTCCTCCCTCCCCCCTCTTCCACTTGCCCCTCCCTGAAGCGACAGTGTTATAAAAACAGCCAGTATACACACACTGTACACACACACACACACACACTGTACACACACACACACCATACATGTGAGCATTTCAGTAATCTTGTCTGTTGTCAGTTAGTGGTTGTGGGTCACAGACAGACTGTTGACAGGGCTGTTAGATTCTCTAAGCCTATCATTATCTTGGAATTCACATAGGCCACACCTGCCTACAAACTCTCTCTCACACACACACACACACACACACACGAACGCGCGCGCACTCACACACACGCATCCATTCACTACCATTCATCAGCAACATCCCCACACATCCTTCCATCAGAGGATGCAGAACAATTCATTCAGAACAGAATGAAGCCCCTCTCCCCCCCCCCCCCCCCCCCCATGAAGCCCCCCCCCCCCCCCCCCCACTCTTTATGCTGACTCCATCAAAAACGTTTCACACTTTATCATGAAAAGCATGAATCGTGAGTTTTACAAGAAGAAACCAGGTTATGGGGAGAGCCTTGCTGTCACAATGTGCTGTGACGGATCGGACCAGCAGTTGGCGCTCCACTGCAGGAGACAGGAGTCCTGCTTTAAAGTTGGGTGGCTGCTGATCATTAGTTACAGATGGAATCAGAGACATAGCTTTCACAGTGCAGCACGGTCTGCGCGGAGTTAATATGAATCGTGCAACAAGGAGCTCTGAGAGGAATTTAATGCCCTCATTTACGTGGAATTTAAACGCCAAGAGAAACCACGGCAGTTTAAGAGACTGTATAAGAGGACTTGACCGTATCCAATGAGAAAAGTCATTTTAGAAACTCTCCGGCCCTGATGGACACAGTAATCACATTTTTCCATTTCATGCTAAGCCTCCAAATATCATGGTTTTTAACTGATCCCACAAAAATCCTCCTTTTTACTTTCACTCATCCCGGAATATAAGAGCAGCCTCACCACCGCTTCAGAGGGGAGAGGACGCTGATCCAAGGGCAGACAGGCAGGTTTGAACAAGTTTTCAAAACTTAAAAGGAAATGGTTATAATCAGTCATAATATCAATCCCACTGAAGTCCTTAAAGGTGCAGTGTGTACGATTTTTTGTCACATAAAGAAATATTACAAAACAATGACATACTGGCATTTTCATGAATTTATAATCACGTAAATGTATTTTTTTCCATTAACCTTAAATGAGCCCAGTAATGTATATTTACATGAGGAGTGGGTCCTCTCTACGGGGCCGCCATGTTTCTACAGTAGCCCAGAGTGGACACACAAAAACATCTTATGAGTTTTAATGACAACTGAAGTCTACCATAGGTTCTCATGCCGGGAAGGGTGAGGGTGAGGTGATGGATACAACATGCAACTTCACCTCTAGAGGTCACCAAATCTTACACACTGCACCTTTAATTTGTACTGTTGTAAATGTAACTACTGTCACATGGCACAACATGGCTGCCTACGACCAGCTCCTGATGCAAACATAAGATTGTAAACTGGGGTGAAATACCTTCACACAACATCAGTATACTATCTTTGTATCTGATTGCATCGGATTTCACCTGAACATTACAAACTGCACCTTTAATAACAAAGAGATATGTTTCAAGATTCGGGAAAACAACATGCATGAAAGAAAATAAGGGAAACATATACAACTCTGCATCACAAGGAACATCCACACACTGCACCATGCACAACACCACACACAGAGGAGACTCGGTCATCTGATAGGGAGCTGCAGTGGAGTTAATCATGTAATATTATTGGATGCTAAGGAGGGAGCTGTGTGTTAAAGGCACTCTCACTCTCAGATTGTTAGTATAGTGTGTGACTGTGGGTGTATTAACTGTGTCAGTGTGTGTGTGTTTTGCACCGGGTGCTGTGTGTGTTACCAGCAGCCTTTCCTCCTGTTCCAGCCACCTCTGATCCTCCTCCATCTGCTGTTGTTGTATCATCAGCTGTTCCTCCATTAACAGGCACTGCTGGCCTACACACTGCTGCATGTCTACTGCCCTGTCCTACACACACACACACACACACACACACACACACACACACACACGGACAACCATGCAACAAAATAAAAAAAACAAGAGGTAGCAGCAGACACCATGCACACCAACACAGGGACAGAAACACACAGATGAAGACAGACAGACGTGCACAGTCACAAACACACAACATGAGGACACACACACACACACACACACACACACACACACACACACACATACACCAAACTGATGAGGGGCTGAACTGAGGCAATTAACGCGCACACATACAAACTAAAAAATAATGGATGTGCAATAACACTCAATGATTATTGTTTTTACTTTAAGTTATTTGTGGACTGGACTCGTGATTCTGGTTGTGTTTATAACTAAAACTATTTACAGATATTTTACAGTAGAGCATACACTTGGTATCGGTCGGTGTTTGTAACTACACAAGTCAAAGTTGGGCCCCTGTTAGAACGAGCGCAGGCTGAGTCAGAAACATAAAACCATTACGGATCAGCTATGTGAGCGCTTTATAGAGTGTGTCCCCTACCTCCATCGCAGAGCCCCACAGCGCCATGTCGTGCCCATGTGGCTGGGGAAGGTGCTGCGAGTGCGTGTGGACGTGGTGGCGGGGGTGCGTGTGGGCGTGGTGCGTGTCCACCATGGCTGCCTGTGGCGGGTAGAGGGCGCTGGGCACGGAGGGAAGCGTGTGAGGGCCGGGATACCCAGCCATCTGATGCAGGGAGGGAGAGCACAGGCCAAGACAAACGTTAATCCTTTGTTTTCATTTCTGCAAACACGAACGCTGCATTGGAAGAACTCAAAATGGAATATTTCTGGCAAAATGATTTCCGTTTTTTACTGATGGAATCTGATTATAACATTTGAATACTGATGATGATGATAAGTGTATAATCACCTGGATGTACAAATTGTTCTCATGACCCATTTTGGAACCAGATCTTTATAGAGACCACCATGTTTTGACAGTAGCCCATAATGGACAAGCTAAACACATTCAAACATAGTTTCGAGAAAAACTAAAGGTAACCTAAGCCTTCTCCTTCATACTTGGGATGGAGAGATGAGGTGAGGGCGCTGAAATGTCATTCATATAAAATGGCAGCGGAAGTAGCCGAGGACGAGTCGTACCTGGTAGTGTCCAGGATGCTGAGGACTGGGATAGAAACCTTCACTTGAGCGAGGACTGGGATAACCTGGTCGACTTGGCTACAATCAGAGAGGGAGAGAGAAAAAATAAAGAAAAAGAGAAGGACAGAGAGAGAGAGAGAGAGAGAGAGGGGGGGGGGAGATTGAGAAAGAAAGACCAACATTTAGTGAAAAATGCCTCTGAATTGTTTTTCCAGACTGAACGGTAGCGGACGGGACACCGGGGTCATTCAGTCAGTCAGTCAGACAGTCAACACACAAACCTCCAGGAGCTGTTTGTGTGGCTGGGTTAGCTGTCAATCAAAAAAATAAAAAAAAATAAAGGGGGAGGACCCACTG
>JAFBJT010004437.1:101045-118410 GCA_016785325.1 Chascanopsetta lugubris | reverse complement strand
AGAGAGAGAGGGAGAGAGAGAGAGAGAGAGAGAGAGAGGGGGCGAGATAGAGAAAGAAAGACCAACATTTAGTGAAAAAAGCCTCTGAATTGTTTTTCCAGACTGAACGGTAGCGGACGGGACACCGGGGTCATTCAGTCAGTCAGTCAGACAGTCAACACACAAACCTCCAGGAGCTGTTTGTGTGGCTGGGTTAGCTGTCAATCAAAAAAAATAAAATAAAGGGGGAGGACCCACTGGGCTGCAAATCCATCAAGCTGTTAGTTGAACTGGCATGAACCACTGTCCCTATGTTATAAACATCAACATCCACGGACGACTGGTATCAACTACGTTTCATATATGAATATATATTTATATATCTATACATCTGCTCTGGTTACGGGGGGAATGTGATTAGATGTGATGCAGGGGTGTGGACAGGGTGTTATGATTGGATGTTCACCAAGGACCATTGGTTTCAGTACAGTCGCTTCTCATTGGGATGTAAAGGCTGAGGGCAGAAGTGTGGAACATTTCCAATCAGCTTAAAGGTGCAGTGTATACGATTCTGGTCACTTTTGTCACTTCTAAAAAATATTACAAGACAATGACATACTGATATTTTCATGAATTTATAATCATGTAAATGTTCTATTTTTAGGCCTATTAATGGAGATTCACATGAGGAGAGGGTCCTCTCTATGGGGGACGCCATGTTTTTACAGTAGCCCAGAGTGGACATACTAAAAATCTGTTGAGTTTGTAGACAGCCGTAGTCGACCATAGGTTCCCCTGCGTGCTCAGACGGGTGAGGGCGAGGTGATGGATACAACGTGCAACTTCCCCTCGGGATGCCACCAAATCGTACACACCGCACCTTTAAAATCGGCTTAAACACGAATGTGTAACTACTTAAAGAGTTTAATGGGGGAGCATGCACATCATACTAGACGCTACTGTTTGGAAAACAGTGGTAGCTGAAAGCAGAGGTCCCGGGTGAACCCACAGCCTTGTTTCCTCTCTTGTTTTCAGGTGATTTGTCGAGATGAAGCCGATGAACACTTTCCCCTCTTCCCTGATTCAAAACGGCTCTCACACAGAGCCGGTGTCTGTGGTACAGAATTACAGTAACCTCTACCTTCCACAGTCTCTCATAGAAGCTTTCTCTGGACCACACCTCCGACAGCAAGACAGAAACAAAGACACACGAGGAGGGAGGAGGGAAGAGGGAGGGAGGGAGACAGCAAAGAAAGACAGGAGGAGGAGGAGGGGGGGGTGACAGGGAAAGAAAAAAGGAGGGAAGGACAAAGAGAAGCAGACAAGACAAGAGAAACTCAAGACAAGACAGAACACAGCATGTTTGTGGACATGCTAACACATGGAAGGACACCGCGTTCCGTCACCGGGGCAAAAAGGAGAACTTTGAGAGATTCCAATCTGCTCCAGATTCACAGGCCTGCGTCTGTGAGTTCACACTGAGCGAGGTTTCTCCCCGGGAATACCCGAGTTTAAAGATAGAGGGATAAACACAGGGGTGGCAGACACACAGACGGGACACACACACACACACACGCAGCGGAGAAGAGAAGAGCGATACTAATTTCTATCTGCGGAGAATTGATGACTTCATCATTCTGTGGTTTCCATCCCATGCAGCCGCTGCTCGGCAGCACTGATGGGGTTTCAGCGGCACTCCATCGCCTGCAGCAGCAAGCGTGCGACGGCCGAGTGCATTATTCAAACGCTTTAGTCCACAACTCTGTTTCTCAGCTGCTCTCGGCTCCATTAAGTAAGTCGGTAGTCTTTAAGACATTTAGAAGTGAACCTAGAATCGAAGTGAAGTGTGGCAGATTTGAAGAGAAACCAGTGTGTCCCTGAATGACTTGAAGATGAGGTCAAGTAGACTGAGGACAAGTCACTGTGGTAAGTGTTAGTTAGATTAGTTTTATTATAGCAGGGCTTGTATTTGAGTTGAATTACTATCAAAACAGAGTTCAGACTACACATGCTGCCAAATTGGTTGTCTTAGAAATTTTTTTTTTTTATCAGGGAAAATAATGAACATACTCAGGACCAACATATTGAAATTCTACAGAGGGAATTCGAGCCCCTCAGAGTCCTCATGACGCACCATAGAAACCCTGTGTGACCTGCATTCCACGAGGTGTTAAACACACTGGGTGTCTGTGCTGTTCTCAGGTCAAAGCTCATTACATCTGTCAGCACCATCGGCATCAGAACTCATATAAATGTAAAAATAATCATGATAAAAAAATTTAAAAAAATCCCATGCAGTAATTGGAATTCCTGTCAAAATGAACTCTTTGTGAGACGCGCACTCCCTTCGACTGGCATGTCGTCTGATGGCATAGCTCCAGAAAGAATCTCAGGAATGTGGCGTAGTGTGGCGTAATTGAGATTTTTCCTCATGTATCTCTGGGGCACGATTCATCCGCTACTTCGCTTCCATCACCTTAGGATCTCGGTGCTGTACAAACATGCCGCAGGGAATCTGACTGACAGCCCATCCTCCGGTTGTCTCATACATCCAGTAATCATTTCTCACTGCTGCCACGGGTGTCAACACTCAAGAGTCAGGTGCGGCTCCACAGCTCGCAGGGACGAACTGAACTCTCACCCTAAAACTGCGTCGCCCACAAAAGCCCGGCCCCGTGTGCTGCGCCCCGTCATGCGCAGCGTCCGACAGCTGGGTCAAGGTGACAGAGAGCGG
The DNA here is from genome assembly GCA_016785325.1 of Chascanopsetta lugubris. NCBI lineage: Eukaryota > Metazoa > Chordata > Actinopteri > Pleuronectiformes > Bothidae > Chascanopsetta > Chascanopsetta lugubris. The sequence continues at coordinate 115,697 of JAFBJT010004437.1, read as the reverse complement.
GTGAACGCGCTTACGCTGAGACTATTGATAGCAACAAGCACACGCTTCATACATTCTTCGGAGCTTCAGGTGCGTATAAAAAGAATGTAGAATGGTAGAATTCGACGCATATCCACCTCTGGGACACGTAAGGTACCGGGAGGTGGAGAAGTTGCTGCGTTCAAGCGGAAATTCTGTGGTTTGGGTTCCGCCTCGTGTAAAAGTTATGTCGCATCCACTAAGAGTGATTGAAAAAAAGACCGTGAGAGGTATTATGTTAAAGAGTGGGCCGGACCAATAAAGTCATAGCTTAATGGCTTGTAAATAACTCCAAAATGCTCCCCTTTGTTTTAGTACCAAAAGGTAGAAGTTGTAAATGTAATGTACTGTAATTCTACTATCTAAGATTTCTGTCATTTTTGTCACAAAAAAAAATTCGAAAATCAATGATTTTGGTTATTTTTGGCACTTCTAAAAATATGACAAAACAATTACATAGCAACATTTTCCTCAATTTATAATTACCTAGTTTTATTTTTTTCCATTATGCTTATATGAGCCCATTAATGCATTGCATGCATTACATGAGGAGCGGGTCCTCTCAGTGGAGGCCGCCATTTTTTTTTTACAGCAGTAAAACTGGATGTATTAAACACCGTTTGAGTTTGAATGACAACTGAAGTCAACCATAGGTTCTCATGCATGCTCAGAAGGGTGAGGGTGAGGTGATGGATACAACATGCAACTTCACCTCTAGATGTCACCAAATCTTACACACTGCACCTTTAACTGATGACTAAATGAGCATTTCTCTTCTCAACATAAACCAAGTACAAAATCATCCCGCAGGCCGGGTTGGGCCCTCTGGCGGGCCGGTTCCGGCCCACGGGCCCTAACGTTTGACACCCTGATTATTTTTCCTCCACGAAAAGCTGAATTTAAGCTCCACGTTCATGAGGTGAGTCACACTCGTAGTCTTGATGGAATTAAGGTTTTACACAGGCATCCTGCACGGAGCAGAAATAGGCTGGAATAATCCAAGGACACATCGACACAATGCCTGACATACACAAAGAGCACAAATGCGCGTAACCACATTCAATCACAGGCTCGGGACGTCTGACAGCTCGTCCTTCACGGCGCGGAGCTCGTGGCACCGGGCTGAGCACAAACATGCTGAGCGCACGCTCACTGGCATTCACACCACTGCGCTCCCTGTTAGAGCTGATGACTCAAAGTCTGGAGCCACTTGAGTCAGAGGTGGTGATGTTTAAAAGCTCTTAGTCAAAAAATGTTGCAACATCTTGTTTTTGGGGTGTGGAATCGTTTGCCTTTTTTTTTGTGCCAAAGCCAAAAATCAGACTAATATCAACATGTATTCGTCTGTCCTTCTTTTCAATCAACATGCCTGTACACTGTGCTTGACAACCAGAGCCTTGAAGATAGAACTTGGAAGACTACACTACATTTGATGTCTCGACAGGGATGGATTACGCATTTGAACGATACTGATGTGATACTGTGTATAAGTGTATAATGGTTGAATATAGGATTCCTTTCAAATGAATAAGCCCCATACATTGACACCTTGCTGCACCACCATGTTTCTACAGAAGCCCAGTATGGACAAACTACACATCTTTTTTGGGTTTTCTACCATCAGTTCTTCTACATGTTTTGAGGGGAAGTGTGAGGTTTGGGGTTTTCAGCCGCAACATGCCACTAGATGTCACCATATCCTAAACACTGTGCCTTAAATTCCCAGGGAAATTATGCATACATATAATAATTATGTTGTTTGCTTGTGTTGTTTGATAACTATCGATATAATCTTATAGCCCTATCATTAATACCTGTTGGGTCTTGTTTTGAAATACATCATGACTATTCATTGTTCAGAATCATTTGAAAATTTCCCTTTAAAATATGTCTTGCTCAAGTGCTTGCTCATGTCAGTGGTGTCATCGAGTAATTGATTGGCACGACGATTCATGAGGACAAAATTGAAATATCTAAAAGGAAAAAAATAACAAACCTTATCCTCTGGTGTTGTATGTTCCTTAAATCAAAAGCGTTACCAAAGTAAAAATAACATAGGAAATGTATCCAAAAGCCTTGATGGATGAAAGTTCCAAAATGTGTTTTGTTTGTTATGTTTTTGCGCTGGAATCCTGACTGACCTTATCTGTGCATCTTAAGATCTGGAATGACTTCCCTAAATCCCATTGGACATTTTCCAGAAGCTCCTCAACCAAGAATGTTGCAACTTTCTTTGATGCGGACACACACAGGTTGGTTTGAGTTGTTACAGACAGCCATCATGCAGAGGAGCCATACACCACCTGCCTTCAGAGGTATGGGTCTTTCAGAGCAGGGGGTGAGAAAAGGCGTGTGGACAGTTACAGCGGGGCATGGTATTCTGCTGGGTGGATGAAGGTTAGTGGAGGAGGAGGAGGAGCAGGAGGGAGGAGGAGGAGGAGGGAGAGGAGCAGCAGAGACCAGCTTTGCACGACACTGCGCCACAGGAAGTCGGGTCTGGGGGTCAGAGTGAGGTTGGAGTGAGGTCGCGGGATTTGTTTGGCAGCTGCGGTGAAAGTTGGACGACATCGGGATTTGGGGATTAGAGTTTGACTTGTGGTGGTGGTGGTGGTTGTTGTGGAGGTGGTGGTGGTGGTGGTGGTGGGGGTGGGGAGGGGTGAGGGGACAAACATCTGATATCCTGCTGGGCAGAGAGTTCATGTTTGGAGTGGAGAGGGAGAGGAGAGGGGAGAAGTTCCTGGGGTGGGAGTGGGAGAGGTTTGACACCGACTGAGACGAACAGAGCAGGTGGCTGTTGGAGGGATTTGTCTCGTGGGGGCAGCTGCCGTCGGACATGCCGTCCGAATTCGCGCGGGGTAGCGACCAGAGGTGCGTTTGATACCGCGAGCTGGGACAAGGTCTGGGATCTGGATTCGACCTGGTGTGGCGTGGAGGAAGGGAGCGGCTGTAGTGGGCGGTGTTGGGGAGAGGCTGTGGATTCGGGGGAGAGGAAAAGTGATGGGGATACTGCGGGGATGAGGGATAGAGTGGGGGAGCGGGTGAGTGGGGGGAGGCGCAGGGAGAAGAGGGATCGGGGTTTCCGTGGCAGAGGGAAAGCTGGGAGGGAAAGCGCTGGTTTGGATGGCAATGGTGGTGAGGAGGAGGAGTGGGAGGAGGAGGAGTAGGAGGAGGAGGAAGAGCGGTGGAAAGAGAGTCCAGACTGAAGGTCGGCGGCAGGGAGGGACGACGGCTGGGCTGCAAACAGAAAGACAAAGGTAGAGGAGGAGGGAGGAATGGGAAAAAAAAAATGTAGAGGACAGAGCTGACAGGTGAGAGAGACAGGGAGAGACGCGACCAAAGCCATACAGACTGAGCCTTCACAGAGCATGAACATACAAAAAAAAAATACCATGTAATAAACATTTCAATTCGATTCTTTAGCAAAATAACATTACATTGTGTTCCATTTATTTACTTCACTGGGGAGTTAACGGTGCAGTGTGTAAGATATGGTGACCTCTAGCGGCGTGGTTCCTTTTTTGTATCCATCACCTCACCCTCACCCTTCTGAACATGTAGGAGAACCTATGGTCGACTTCAGTTGTCATTAAAACTCAAAAGATGTTTAATTGGTCCACTTTTACTACTGTGAAAACATGGCGGCCTCCATAGAGAGGACCCCCCCCCCCTCCTCATGTACATATACATTAATGGGCTCATTTAAGGGTAATGGGGGGGAAAAATTAAACATTTACGCGATTATAAATTCATGAAAATGTCAGTATGTAATCGCTTTGTCATATTTTGTAGAAGTGACAAAAATAACCAAAATCTTACACACTGCACCTTTAAGAAACTGAAAAACTACTGTTCAGGACATATGGCTTTAGTTTGTAACCAAAAGATGCAGGTAACAGATGCTAACAGCAGGGGTGTGTGGAGGGGGGGGGGGCAAGGGGTGTGGGAGAGGCAGCCAGCAGCTGGGGAAACAAGTTGTGAGGAGTGGGATGGAAGAAGTGGAGGAGGAGTGGGTGGGGATGGGGAAATGGGGGAGTGGGGTGGGGGTGGGGGGGGGGGGGGGTTCATGGTCTTAGGAGGAAAAAAAAAGATAGTTTGTAAGCAAAAGATGCAGGTAACAGATGCTAACAGCAGGGGTGTGTGGAGGGGGGGGGCAATGGGTGTGGGAGAGGCAGCCAGCAGCTGGGGAAACAAGTTGTGAGGAGTGGGATGGAAGAAGTGGAGGAGGAGTGGGTGGGGATGGGGAAATGGGGGAGTGGGGTGGGGGTGGGGGGTGGGGGTTTAATGGTCTTAGGAGGAAAAAAAAGAATTTGTTATATTTGTAATAGTTTGATTATTCAAGGGGTCACAAAAATGAAAATGGAAATCATAAAATGTCACAAAAACAAAGGTTGTTAACACTTTTTTATTTTTTTTTACCATGTGGAGTCTCAGTGTTTTGAGTCTGTGGTCAACAATGTGCCAGAAACTGGGAAGAGGAAAACAACAACAGCCTCATGGAGCTCTAAGTTGGGCTCAGCAACAGTGTTACCATGGTAACCTGCCTCATAATGTCTCTTTTACGTCTTTGCTTTCATGGCTATTAGCAAACAATGACAGGGAAACATTAAGAAGAAGAAGAAGAAGAAGTGAGCGGATCCAGTTGTGTTCCCATCAATACCCATTAGAGCCGGATCAGATAAGTTAAGATAAGAGTCATTTGACTCATGAGAGAATGCTGGCTACACACAATTTAACGGCAGAAAGAAAAAAGGCAGCAGTGGTATGTGAGCATGCAAATGTTGATATTCTCCAGAAATGTTCCTGCCTTCGCCCCTAGTCACATGTTCCATGCAGCTCCACAGAAAATACCTGGGGGAAAATGTCTTACAAATTGACCTCAAGTACTTAAGTTGAAGATGATGGTTCTAAAAGTCTAGGAACCTAAACCCCCCTTTATGAAAAGTCATGGAAAGACTTTGGAGAGAAGAACTGCCACTGGTTTAGAAAGTCAAGTATTTAGGAATCTGCATCTGGGTAAGGTGAGAACCCCCCCCCCCCCCCCCCCCGTGGGGAAGGGGGAAACCCCCCCCCCGCGCCCCCCCCCCCCACTATAATACTGTACTCAGGATGAACTGAACTAATACGTCCCCAGGTCCTGCAGAAACATACACACACACACACACACACACACGGTATAAATAATAATAAATAATAGATCGGGGAGTCTGTGGTGATAGGAATTATGAGGGTGTTTGACTTGCGAAAGCAAACTCAGCAGACAGACAGGCAGACTTTCTTTACCTCACAAAACAGAAATAGATCTCGGGACACTGAGACACAGCAGGTTGTGTGGTGTCTGCGTGTTACCTTTGGTGGTGCGTCATCAGACCCCCCTGAATCCCAGGATACGGTGACTTGTCTCCTCATCTCCATCCTGCTCCTCTCCTTCTGCTGGGCCTTCTCCTCCTCGAGAATAGTGCTGCACGACAAGGGGAAGAGATCGCTGAATTGAAGCTCCACTGGAAATAGGAGGCGGCAGAGAGAAAGACTGCAGATACGTGGATAAAAAGGGCACACAGCCTTTAGCGCCATCAATGAAACCGACTTGACTCGACAGACCAATGGAGCAGAGTCTAATTGTACGGTGGATGAAATGGACTGAAGTGAGGTTTTTGGAAGAGAAAGGTTTTTTTTAATATCCTGATACCAGTGCAATATCCAAACTTGCAGATACTGTCTCTATAAAGAACTGAGGGGTGAAGGCTACTCCGGATGAAATGGACCTGAAATGGACAGGATAACGTTTGGACCCACCGAGAATAATATATCCAAACTGACCTGAACCTGTTGGATATTGTGTTTGCCATCAAATCCCAACCAGTTGTTGATGTGTTCTTTGATACAAGGCGTGTGAATAATATAGTCAATGGAATAGAGGTAAATCTAATCTAAACGTCTTTCCGAAGTTTCTACAATGAGCTAATTTCCCCATTTTTTTTTCTTTTTTACTCATTTTCTTTCCAGTTGATGTAAAAATAAACATCCTATGACATCATAAAATGTGGTGTGATACATTACCAATGACATATACATATAACTGTACACAATATGATATGAAAGAATGATGTGATATCACACACTAACACAATATTGTCTCCTGAAAATTGGTGCTGCAGACGTTGCTACCCACAAAAAGAGACGTAGAAGACATACTGTTCCATCCAAAGTTACAAATCACTAAGCTCATGCATTTACATTGCGTCAAAGTCAGGAGTCAAAACCAGATTCCATTTTGTTATGAAACGTCTTCTTGCTCAGCCTCTTTCCACCACAACAGACCATCCCCCCGAAAACCCAGAACTCCCAATAGAGTTCAGAAACAGAGGATTCTGCCAATTACAGTAATAAAAACAATACTGTGGATGTGCCAAAGATTAGACTTCAGATGCATTCGAAACTGCATATTTGAATCGCTGCATCATTTTTGTGGTAGCGCTGTTATGGTGAACTATTGAATTAAGATATTTTCTTACATTTGGACAACTCAGCGTAAATTGTCTACGACTACAGACGTCGCCTCTTTGCTGTGTCAGGAAAAAAGTCAACTGGAGCAGTAAAGCTTTGGGTAACACTGTAAGAAATGATCAAATCAACCTAAATCACTTGGAAACAAAACAACGCCCACACCACAAAAACCAAACATTTTTTCGCTCTAACGCAGCCAGAGATTCCTAACTGAATTTACCTGCTAAATTCACTCCCGCTGCCCTGATCCCCGAGGAGACGGCTGCTAAACCAAAACCAGATCCTCAGTGAGGAGCTGCTGCAGAAGAGCTGATGCTTCGACTCAACAAGAAGAACTGAGCAGTTACACTCACACACACACACACACACACACACACAGCTCTCCTTTCCTCAGCAAGGGTAAGAGCTATTTCTAGTAACATCATTATCCTCCTGTTCTGTTGTCCCCTGCGGTGTGTGTGTGTGTGTGTGTGTGTGTGTGTGTGTGTGTGTCTTTGCACCTGTCCCAGTCAGTCTGTCATCAGAATCTTCCCTTTTCCATTACAACAGACATTCACATACATTCATAAAACATAATTACACTGACATTATCATAACTGCACTATTAAGGCTATAAGTACATCGATTAGCCACACATATGCCCATTTGCAACACATTTTGGACGTCTAATTCTGTTTTTTTAGGCAAGTCCTTGTGTTAAAACATAAATAATACTATAATAATTCATAGTACTATAAATGATCTGCACAGAAAAAAAATGACCTTATCCAAAATAATATTCTAATATTTACTCTCTCAGTAGTAATTATGCCATCAAATATATTTTTCATATCATGATCATAGTTATCCTGTGTGACACTTAATTTATCATTCTATTTGAGATTCAAAACCACATTCTTTTAACTTTGATTTAAACATTTTTGTTTTGCTGTCCCTCGGTCTGACGTGTGGAAAAAATGTAAAAATGTGTGTCTCTCTATTCTCATTATTAAAAAAAAAATCTAACTTGTAGTAATCGCATGAGTGACAGTATTACTCATCAGGATGGTTTAGTCAGAAAGGCCCTGAGCTTATTACTTATTACTTACTTATCTATACTTCATGGGCAGTAAATTTACAAAGTGATACAATGGCAGTTCAGTCATCAGTGAATCTGGAAACCTCGCCTTGCAGATTAACAGTGAATGACGTCGTGTGTATGAATGTGTGATAATGATGATGATGATAACATCAGCACCTGGCAACATCAACACTGTGTCTCCTCTCCCACCTACACAACCTGCACCACCTGACACAACAAGGCCTGTTCACTGTATTGACTCAGGCTCAGACTGGCTGCTCGGTCTCAGGGCTTTTTCGCCGACGCCCTGCTTCACTCTCACGTACTCTCCTCACCTGTTAGCGGCTCTGTGGAACATCTACCCACCACCACCACCACCACCACCACCGAGGGGAACATCTCACCCCTTCATCAGATGGAGGGAACTGGCTGATTCAAATGAAATAATTGTCTTTTTGCATATCACAAACAAAATACGACCGATCTGAACAAAAACACTATAAAAAATCAAGACTTTTAAAATGTCAATGAACATCCACTCTGCTTCGGAAATTGCAATAGGAATGATAATTAAAGGTGCAGTGTGTAGAATTGAGTGAAATCTAGTTAACTCCAATCTTGCAGTTGAATAAGCCACTTCATTCTCTTCCAAAACAGGTACAAGCACCTATGTAGCCTTCAATTGTCACTGAAACTCAAAAAGTGTTTAATTTGACCATTCTGACGTCATGTGGAAACATGGCAGTGCAGCATGGCCTCCTCCAATCAGAGAACCGTCTCCTGATGAGCTCATTTTAGAGTAATGAAAATAAATATCCATATATTTGAGTGATTATGCACTCACGATGAAATCAAAATAATCATCTAACATCACATTCATCTTAAATATGGGATTAGTGAATCCCTATTTTCTTTTTAGTCTCTTACGTGCAGCAACAAGAAAACACAGTGAAAAGTGCACAAAAAAAATTAATAAAATTAGAATTGTCCTTTGCACTGAACCCACCAAGTTCTGTCTTAGCAACCACTATGAACAACTGACAAAACCAGCAACTCTTTCAAAGCATATTGGTTTGAGGAAATTACTTAATGACAGCGTTGATCAAAAGAAAACACATTGACGTCAAAGAATTGCTAAAGACCGGAGATCGTCTGTGCTGCATACTTGAGGTACAAACAAAATGGCTGATCGGAAACAGCTGAAGCGCCCAATAACACGCAACCCACTTTCACAGAACCAAAGCTGCATCTCAGAGAAAGAAGTCAGATTTACTCTCTAATGAAACCGAGGCGACCGAACTTTACCTTGTGAAAAAAAAGGCTGCTCCGTCAGATAAGCAGTCTCTCCGGTGGAGTCCTTTCAGAGAACCATCCTCTCAGACACTGAGGAGATGATGATGATGATGTTGATGTTGATGATGATGAAGGGCCAGCAGCACTCAGCACTAATACACAGCAGGAATAACTGGGTCCCTGCAACACTGAGAAAGCCTGATTGCTCCAGGTGGGATGAGGCAAAGACTCACCTCCGCTCACTGCCACACATCACCGAGCAGCGTCGTCACCGTGAGGACGGCGAGATGAGAGGATTGGGATCAGGCTTGATCAGTGAAGCTTGGACCAAGAGAGTCGAAACTGCACTGGTCCTGCTCGTCCTTGCCCTTCCTTCTTAGTCTCTCTCTCTCTCTCTCTCTCTCTCTCTCTCTCTCTCCCTCTCCTCTCTCTCTCTCTCTCTGTTGGAAAGCTGGAGCTCCTGGCATCTGCCCACCGTGTAAACACACACACACACACACACACACAGGAACACGCACACACACACACACGTTTGTTGGACGTCTAGGAAAACTGTAGTAGTAGCTGAGTGCTGCATATTTGGCAGGGGAGCCCTATAATTGATATTATGATATAATAGCCAGCCAGACCCAAAACTGCAGAGCCTTATATGGCGTGAGGTTCTCCTATTAATAACCAGTGACCACACCGAACACGGTCAATATTGACTCGGTTTCCAAGACACTGGACGGGGGCACATGAAAGGTTCCATGCCTTTTCTCCATGCCGGGGTTTCATGGTCAATTAATGGGGACTCAGTGTCAGCTTAGCACCATGGCGCTGCTCACGTGTGCTCCTCCACATTGGGGGTTTGAGGCCCATTTAAACATACGACCGCAAACACACCGTACATGTGCCGCATGGACAGACCGCCGTGATGTGGAGGCCTGTAACTCATCTGGAACTGGAGGGGGAAAGTGAAAGGTGAAGGAGTTCAAGAGGAGACAAGAGGAGAGTTGGGGTGGGTGAGAGAGAGAGAGAGAGAGAGAGAGAGGGGAGAATTAAGGGGGGCAAGCGAGAGGAGCGCTGACATGGAGCAAACATGGAGAGGAATGGTGGTGGAATTTAAGGTGTGAGTCATGCTGGTTTTAAGCGAACTCGTAAAACCGCAGGAGTTCAATATGCGCTCTTTATTTCCTTGTGTGTGTGTGTCGCTCTTTATTTCCTTGTGTGTGGGTGTGTGTGTGTGTGTGTGTGTGTGCGTAAGAGAGAGAGGGAACAAAATGGAGAGAGAGAGAATGTGCACGAAGAAGGAAACAATGATGGCATCTTGCTGTGCTCCTGAAACCTGCGTGCTTCTACTCGGCCGCCTGAGTTTGTGAGTCGAACGGCGCTTTCAGCTTTGATGACAGCTGAAATAACAAAAGTGGTCATGAAGTCGGTGAGTTTGCTCCTGGTCAGTTATGATTTCAAGGATAAACAAATGAAAGTCTGCTCAACGCTGTGGCGGCGGTGTTCTGAGATCAAACAGACGCTGGCATGGAGGGAATAGCTGATCTTTACCATTACGTCATTGCACAAGTGTCAAATAGTAGTGAAACATTTGATTCCATGCTGCACATCATGTAGAAACTATTCTCACTTCAGATGGTGAGGGCTGTGGCTATGTTCACGTTGCCAGCCACAATGCTCCATTGTGACTCCATGCGGATCAAATCAGATGGTTCATATTAAAAAAACAAAACGAACTGAAACTGCTCACATTCAGACCGATTTACATGCATCTAAAATAGAAAATGTCAAATATGCAATCAGACAGGGAAGCTGTCACTATCACAAAGAATGTGTGCAAACGGTTTTCCAGCAATATGTCAAAAAATAAAGGTGAAGTCTGTTTTTGCGGTTTTCCTTTGCGGCTATTGACAGAACCACTGTCGCGCTGTCGGTCAATGATGACATCGGCGCCTTTACAAGCCACCTGGATTTCAGTTTGACTGTTGTGATGTGTCCGTGTATCGGCTCCATACATCTGATCTAGGACCTCAAACTGAAGCGACACGTGACAGATTTAAACACCGGAATTGATGATTACATTTCTGTGACAAAAATCGGATCCGAGTCACTTCAGCCTGCACAGGTGATGAACCCAATAGCCGGCGTCGGACGTTGGTCTTATCGAATGCGCGACCCATTTAAAAGCTATGTCGCTATTCAGTGCCATTAGCCGTCTTGTACCGTAACCATCGAAAACTCACGCTCATTGTTCTCTCTTCATCACCACCTGCACCGCGCCTCTTAATACTGTCTGACCTACGTATCTCGCCATCACAGACGATGAGGAAACATCTCTTCCCAAAAACCACAGGTCTGATCTTGCCCGAATGATTAAAAAGAAATGTTGTGTCATGGTGGCCGAGACAAGCTCCAACCCTCCTCTACCGCTCCACATCCAGCAGACGGTGTCATGAAACAAACACAAGAATACGTGAAAGAAGAAGAATACACTGAAGTCCCGTATTCCTTTTGCCGATTTTAAATGTATCCCTGTTCAAACAGAAACCATAAAGCAGAGGGAAAGTCGAATCAACCATATTCATCTGAGAACAGATCCTTAAACTGCCAAATGGAGCTCCTTGGGGTTTTTCTCTCTCTGTGCATGTGTGTTGTGGAAAACGATGATCAAATTATAGGTTATTTAACTCTGGCTGTTCGCATCCTGTGATTAGCATTTATTGTAATCACACACTGTAAGATTGAACTGGCAGGACATAAAACACAGAGCATGTCAGGTTGATCGTGTCAATGATTGTCTGGATACGATGCTTTTCCATCCTGGTGATGAACTACATCATGCCCCGCAGTTCCGAGGAATTGTACAGTATATGAAAAACAGTTTTATCAATTTATGACCCAGTCAAAAGGTCGGTTTCTTCCCGTCAGAGGTGAATATCTCCGTGACGCAGTATTCTGGGACTTTGCCAGTTGTGTTGTCTATGGCACCTTCTTATCTGATTACAACCTGCCCGGGTTTCCTGATAGATAAGGCCTCTGGGAATGTTCCTCCAGGCCGAGACGGTAACAAATAAGTGATGTGTCATTTAACGGGGAGGCGAGGCGTGACCGAGACCTCTCGTTTCAACTTTCAACCTCTCTGTCATCATCATCATCATCACCATCACATCCCTGTTACCCTGACAACAGTAAAGCCATTAGACCACACTGGAGGTAAAGAGCAGTTGTTTTAGGTATATTGAAAAGAGGATTGAGTGCTGACTTGCAGGTTAACTTTAAATAAAGACTGAATAATATCAGAACCAAAGGGGCTGTCGTTTGCTCAGTGTTACCGTGCTTCCCATGAGCAAAACATGCCGGTTCGTGCTTTTCACCAAATATGGACGTCGAAAACCCGTATTGCCCTTATAACCTCCTCGTCATTATTTCTTCTTTGTTGGAGTTTAGCCAAGACAAAGAAAAATAAGTGACTCCTCGTGTGGTTTCAGACTGAAGTCTATGTGACGCTAATGGACAATTATGTTAAAAACACATTTGGCGATGAAAGAGTTCCACAGGAATCAGTCCTAGAACGGATGTACGGTAAGTTAGCATGCCGACACTTCCTGTTCCCTCAGCTTTGAGTCGACACGTTTTTTTGCGTGGCTTTTCGTTTGCAGGCCTGAAACGAGGTCTGTGATTTGTACACGCTTACGAGACTCGGTATTGTTGTACAATAGGTAAGATACATCAGCAAATAGCCTTTAACTTTGACTGCATAATAAAAAGCCAATTGCTAAACTGAGACTACAGCTCATTGTCATCAGGCTGTCTGCAGTGGATGCTGAAGAGGAACTCATGCTTCAGTGGAGTTCATTAACAGCCTGACGTTTTTACCTTTAACAATCACAGTTTCCAAAAACAGTGTTTGCTAAAAAGCTCTTTTTCAATAATCAATCATCCAGTAATGCCTAAGTCCCTCTGACCTTTTGCTCACCGAGCCAGCGTGATGAGGACTTCTGGGCTTAACAACGTCACCACAGCGTCCCTTCAGAATCCATGGCATGTTAAGGAACATCAATCAAACGTGTCAAACATCAGGATGTGAGTGATTAAACAGAATTGTTTTCTTTAGTTAATTCGTAAATTCTTACGCTCACTCCACAGGAAATGAGTTCCCCACTACCTCCATGTTCTTTATTAAAACGTGCTACACTACGGAAGTGTTCCTTTCTGTGCTCTCCGCCGAAAATAAGACGTCAAGTAAAATGATCCCGGCTGGATGAAATGATCTGTTTTCACCTGTTTCCCAGTTGAATCCACCATTAAGTGATGGTGTTAAAGCAGTAGGACAAAGACAAGGGGCGCAGCACATTTCTGGAATTTTAAAAAGTTGCTTCCTGACAACTCTCCCTGTGAAATGTCAATACAGACGGACAGTGACACCTGCTGTCGGGAAGGTGTAAGGAAATTATCCATCCAGGGAATTGTATTAACTGTGGAATTTCCCTTTGACTAAACTCATTTTCCTGAAGTATCAAATACACCCATGTAGCGGAGTTTAAAAGATATCAAATCTCACATTTGTATCAATTAAATAATGAGAAGAAAACTCTTATAGCTCCAACTACATCATGGATTTAGTGCACAATGGAAACAAGCCGCACTACAGAGGGAATCTGCTAAGAGTAAACACATTCATTTTTAATTGTCACTTTATGACACAGTAGTGACCAAGTGGATCTTTCCTCCCACAAGTGAAATCATTTCTTGTGCGACTTCACCACAATGTAGTCGTACCAAAGTCACAACATGAATAACACACACACACACACACACACACACACACACACAAACACAGACCACACAGACTTCCTACCTCAGTTGTGTTTTGAGTTCGGTGAAACGCGGCCTCTTGCTGGGATCATAAGACCAGCACTTTGTCATCAGGCTGTAAAGAGTGGGAGGGCACTGAGGAGGCATCGCCAGCCGCTCGCCGTTCTCTATCCTGCCGATGACATCGTTGTTCTTCACACCCTGAAAAGGCTTTATGCCGTACATCAGAATCTCCCACATGCAGACGCCTGTGGAGAGACAGAGAGACAGGAAATAAGAAGAGTGACACAGCCATCAATGGAAGACAAAGCGGGTGTTGAAATGCAACAGCTGTAAGTAACCGGTGTTTAGGTCAATGTGTCTCGATACAGGACGAAACAACCGCCTCAACTCACCAAACATCCAGACGTCACTGGCTGTGGTAAACCGTCTGAAGTTGATGGATTCTGGAGCCATCCATTTAATGGGCAGTTTACCTTTAGAGGCTAGAAGACAAGGTTTGTAAGACTGTTGTGTTACACCGATCAGTTCAGGTCGTATAAATCCAACGAATGTCACCGGCTCATTTACACTACACGCTGTCAGAGGAGATGTTATACATGTGTGGAGACATGACCGTTACCTTTGTAATAAGAGCTATCCTCCATGTATCGGGACAAACCAAAGTCCCCCAGTTTCACGCAGTCGACCGTCGACACCAACACATTCCGCGCTGCTATGTCCCTAAACAGTGACGGATGAAGATGAAAAGACATTGACATTTATTAACAAGGATTATAATATGTCAGACTTAACAAGATATCATGGTTGAGATCCCTAATTCAGCTTCCCTGGTCTATGAGATGTATGATTATCACTATTATAGAGGAAATTCTAATGCATCTAAAATAAAGTTTCTTCCATTCAGCGGCAACATCTGTCTCAGGCTGTTTGCTGTGAAATAAGAGTTTGACTTTCAACTTCATTATAAG
>JAFBJT010004437.1:79857-97444 GCA_016785325.1 Chascanopsetta lugubris | reverse complement strand
GATATTGTGATTAAAAATTCAGTTTTTAATCGTTTGCTTCAATGTGACTTTGCACGGAGTGAGACGACAAAATACAATAAGCATCTAGTGTTTACACAATAGGCAGTTGAACAGAGTATGAATATGAGAACTGTCGGTGACCGTTCGTACCGGGCTGATGTAGACTCCTTGGTGGACGTCTCCAAACTGACCCTCGCCGATGCAGCGCCCCAACTCGATTCGATCCCGTTGGATCTCATAGTCCCGAGCTGAACAGACAATAAGGATGAACATGGATGAAGACAGATAGAGACGCACGAATGAGGACAAACAGAGAGACACACCTTCATATTAAACACACACACATTCACTTTCCAGTCACTCATTCACCGAGAGTGTCAGAGCGAGTGTTGACTGTGGAATACCAATTTTGGGTTTTTTTTATGAAGCCAACAAATCTGCACAATTGTGATGTAGTTACCATTTGAAAAGAGGCCTGTCAGAGTTTTAGTTCGAAATTATATGTGTGGAAGAACATTTGATTTTTAAATCTTTTCAACAGATTAATAGAGGCCCTGGCTTTCTCAAATGTCTTGAATTTGTCTCTCGACTCTGACAAGCTTGGCTCGAGAATAATAATCAGCATGTCTCAGTGTCAACAGCATGCAACAAGAACATCAGCAAACCACAGCCAGACATGCCGCCATGTAACACAGACAAACAACAGCCAGTAACACCAAAGGTAGAAATGAACATAATAGTTTTTCCAGGCGTCAAACGGATAAAGTCAGGTTGATCGTTACATACGACTGAAACGTATATGGAGAGGTTGCAAAGCTCACAAGCTATTTTGAGACCAGTTTCACATTTGATGAGTCCAAAATGAGTTAGTAAAAGGTTAGAACCAGAACATAATCAGATGTTTTCGTATGTTTTCAGGCACAGATGTGTGAGACTTGGCTGTTGAGAGGCTGGTGGTTTGCTATGCCTGTGGGGCAGGACACTGTTGACCTGACTTTGTCCATGTAATCAACAGAGGAATAAAACATACATGGACCTTTACAGTCAGAAAACCTCAGGCGTCCTTTTTATGATAATCACTGTGGTAAAATATCCAGCGCTTGTGTAAGTTTAAAAAAAAAAAAAGAATGATGTCACATCCCAGGGACTAAATGTGGAAATAGGCAGAAGCATAGAGTGACAAAAATGGAGTGTAGCCCCGTGATTAAAGTCTCAGCACTTTGCCGTAAAACGTCACCCATGTAACATGATACTTAAAAAGGCAAGTGTTACGTTAAGACTATGATTATATAAAAGAGTGGGACTACCTTGTTTTTTTAGTGGTGGGTCTCGTAAATGTGTATTATGCATGGCTCTATTTTAACTCCCCAGTCTAAATTCATGTCCTCCTACGGGCCAAAAGTTGTGCTTGTGTTATTATCGATTTGTTCAGAAACACTTGTTTTTTTCCCCTTTGACATTTAAAATACACGGAAAAGATCAATGTCCAACAACCAGGACTCAGTTCCTAAAGTTACCACCAGTTTAGCACATCAAAGGTGGACAGGGAGAAGGGGATGGGGTCAAATCAACAGGGGGACAGATACAAAAATATATATATATATTTTTTTAAATTTGTATGGTCACGAGCAAAAGTAAAACAAAAAGAAGGATCACAACAACCACCAAATGAAAGAGTCATCACAATGAAAAACCACGGTTATGGTTCATTCCAATCTTTACCTTGATCTAGTCCATAGTATTCTGGCAGAATGGGTTAGTGATAGGAGACAGAAATAACTAGCTGTGAGTACAGAGCCACAGAATATTCCTGCTATTTTTACATTGTCATTCACTTCTGTTAGTGTATCGATTAAGGTGTTGAGGAGGTCCGTTCTCAGTGACTGTAATAACACGGCGGTGTAACATGTTTGCACATTAAAGTGATTATACAATCGTAAAACAACAGTACAATTATTCTGTATATGCTCTCTGTCAAAAGAAATTGAAATAACAGTCAACCTTGGACACTGGACCTTGAGGAGACCAGTAAAAAACAGCTCCAAATTTTGTTTCTACAGCCATTTAAAGAAACTGCATCCGATTCTTTTGTTTCCTCTGTTTGTGTTTGAACAGCTAAACCCGCAGGAATAAAAACCAACGCTGTAATTCCAAGAATGGTCAAGAAGCAAAGCCGCACTGTAATTCAGCTGCATGTTACGACTTGTGCTCACAATGCACAGTCAGCATTTTGAGGTAGTTCAAATGAAAGCAGTTCAATCTTTTTTCTTCTTTTTTTTTTCTCTCCACGATCCCAAAAGCCCACTACAGTTATTTACTTTTCCTTTGTCTCAGCTGCATGCCACACTCTTGCCGCGGGTGAAATCCTTCATCTTCACTGCCCCCAAATGTTACACATGTGGCATCTTCCAAAGTATAATGACGAGCATAAACCACTGTCCTGAGCTTAGTTTAGAAACACCACACAGCAGCAGCAGCAGCAGCAGCAGCAGCAGCAGCAGCAGCCCACTAACACAGGCCTTATCCTTATTCTAAAACGCTGTCGGAATAAGGGGAAGCTGTGCACTGAGCATTGTGGTCAGACAATGTGTAAAAGCAGACTGAGGAAGCTGTGATGCTCCTGAAATCTCGTGACAACTCACAGAGACAAATATAACTTTCAGGACCAATAATACTCAAATAAGATGCGGTTAAAGAGGTTTCCCCTTTGACGTCAGATTGTTACATGTGACCACGGAAAATGTGGATTTATTAAAGCATCAGACACCCATCTAAAAAAAACAAACTCAAATTAGGATACATTCCGAGCTCAGCTGCACACCAGTGTTGACTCAACCTGGTTCAACCTGTCCACTAATAATCTAAACTATCAAGTAAACTATTTCGCATAGGACATTGTTAAATGGTTGTTATATGCACCTTGTAACAATAAACACGTGGGGTAGCATTTCAGTCTGCAACAGGAAATGCACATCTAGGTTTAAAGTCACTATGTGTTGGATTTAGAGACATCCAGTGGTGAAGTTGCATCGTTGCAGCTGACTACCCTTCACCTCGACTTCTACAACACGCAGGAGAACCTTCCGCCTTGGCCTTCGGGAATCAATCAAATCAAGCGGTGATTATTTTGTCTGCTCTCGCACCAACTGAGTTACGGACAACTGAGAAACATCAGCCAGCGGCGTGGGTGAATGCCACTAAAATTGCAGTTTCATCAGCACGAGTCAGCCAAGTGAAAATCTGTCCATAACAATGTTCAGCCAAAGCATCTGTACAGCGCTAGTTGAAAGTGACATAATAATAAAACGCTTTGATGGAGAAGCTGTGATACAGTTTCCTCACTCTGATCAGAACCCGACTTCAAGTGGCTGCTCAAACACTAGATTCTCTGTAAGGCCTATGATCACCTCTCAGAGCTTTATGCCTAAACACACACATCGGGCTTAACATTCATACACAGAGGTTTGTTCCTTCCCTTGTCACATAACCAGCCTACAGTGTGTGTGTGTGTGTGTGTGTGTCCACTTACTTGAAGGCATGGTGTAGGTGTCCTCCTCATCTATGATCTCGGCATAGTCGTCCGTTTCTGCAAAGAAAATTCGACAAAGCAGTTCAAATCTAAAACACTTGGGTACGGCGAGCAGAGACCATGCTCTTAGAAAGATATAGTTGTATTCTTCTCTTCTAAATCCACCACCTCCCAAACTTCACACAGTGTCCAGATCGATGCGTTGACTGAGCAACACCTTTACATACAACAACTCACACCATCATCAGACAGAAGTACCTTGCCAAAAGCCTGTCACCATACCTGACTCCAGCCACATGCACAATAACTCAAGTGCACATGTACAAATGAATGACAAAAGCAAAGACACAGAGCAGACCAATAGACTGAGGGAGGGGGAGAGGGAGGGAGGGAGAGAGAGAGAGAGAGAGAGAGAGAGAGAGGTAAATGGGGACAGACACGAGGAAAGGGGAGGGATGGAAAGTTCATTCTTTCCACAGAAACAAGTTGAAGAAAAACAGTTGAGTCATGGATAAGGGCAGAAACGGTTCCATGCGGACACAGTGCGGACACAGAGGACATCAGATGTGGACAAAGGGAGAGGAGTTCTATTATGCGACTCGTTTAAAAAAGAAAGAAGAATGTTTACCATCGCCACTAGTGTGACCTGCCACATGCAGCGAGAGGGAGGGAGGGAGGGAAGGAGGAGAGGCGTTAGTGTAAAAACAACATGTTCAATCGAAGGCATTCATGGTGACAGATAAAGTCATTTCCGGTTGAGGTCTGTGAGTTGGCTGCCAGACGGTCAGAGGTCAGCTGACAATCAGGGCAGCGGCAGAGTGACAGTGACTAGAGCTCTCCACGGAGACATCTGGGGAGACAAGGACTCTTCACTCTGCACACAGATTAGGCTTTATGAGGGAGACAGGGTGCACACACGTCTGTGGTCCCCTTATCTCACACTTAGCATTCAGTGTCAGTCATGGCATTTAGAGGAGGGTGACAGAGCGGAGAGGAGAAGTGAGGGGAGGGATGGAAAACAAGAGATGAGAGAGAGAGAGAGAGAGAGAGAGAGAGAGATTTATACCTGAGACACAAACGGCTCTGGTCCGTACTCCGTCCATCCGCTTTTCCATTCGCCTCTCATGATTTGAAACTCTGCAACAGGCGATGAGAAAAGGATTTTTGTCGTTTGGTGACACATCTAGTGTCCATTCTAACAACTTCCTCAGTGGCAGTCGTGATGAGTAGTGGTGGGGTTGGATCACTGAGGGATCCTCCCACTTCAAGTCACATGTTCGGCTTTGAGCAGTCCCACTATTTCAAATTTAGACCACAAAAGCACTATTCCAAGAACAAAATTATATAAATATATACACAAATACGTGAATGCAGCACACAATTTGCAATAGATGGCACTAGATCTTTAACATTGTTTTAATCTCTTGTTATTGATTATTTAAGAATTATAGCACTGAATTTGGTGTTCAGGTAACCAAGTCTATTTAAAAGCATGGCAACACTTGAATGTATTATAAAAAACAACAACATTTTTGCATTATTTTCATGGTAGTTGGATCATGTGTTGAAAATGTTTTTAACTTTAGCTCTGTTTGAAAATACAAGCACAAAGATTGAATCATAGAATGATGGAGATGAAACCCCATGACTTACTTGGGTATGGATGGCAGAGCCCTGTCTCCCTCTATGGAAACAAAACACATGAAAATGGTGAAAAGCTCAAAAGCGCTTCATGTTAGTGTTACAACAACAACACGACTACAATCATTACATCCTTTGTTATTTTTAGAGAAGGCTGACCAAGCACATACTGGTTATTCAAAGTGACAAGCTCAGAGGTATCGACGGCCACAATAAGAGCACTGAGTACCGTTTGAATGATAACACTAATAAAATAATCAGGTCAAACATCCACTTTGAGTTAGACAAAATCAAATTGCAATGATTCAGCTGATGGAAAAATGAAAACCATGTGACGAATGGATCCTACCTTTGTGGACTCTGACGATGAAGGAGTGAGACGCCGAGGAGACAAGTCGACAGTATCCATCAATCAAGTCGGCCATGTTTTCTGCCGTTGTCAGCGATGCTGTGGTGACTGTGAGAGGCTACAAACACGCACACGCGCACGCGCACGCGCACACACACACACACACACACACACACACACACACACAGAAGGATTAGTGTGAGTGGGACAGAGTGTTGCTTCACAGTGACACAATGAGAGCTTTATCATTGATAACGTCTTCTACCAGTGCACACGCACACGCACACCCACGTGCACACGCACACACACACACACACGCACGCGCGCACGCACACACACAGATGCCCACATGCTTTTCCTGGTACAGGCCTCCTGCTAACACACGCCCACTCTTGACAGACACACTCAGCCCCACACTTGAGTGCAGATGGCATCACTCGCCCTCGTCCTCCCATGTCTCGTTTCCCTCCCTCCCAGCATGTCTCCGAAAGAAAAAAAAAAAAAATGAAGAGTATAGAAGCAGAAGATGTTAAGAGTCTGAGGGAATTGATACATGTGTTGTATATGGATAGATACACCTTACAATGACAAAGCAGATGGAAGAGTTTGAGATCGTGTGTCGGGGTGTGTGTGTGTGTGTGTGTGCATGTGTGTGTGTGTTTACCTCTGGAGCTCCTGCTACGTTGAGCTGCAGCATGCCTTTCCTGTCCTTCTCCTCCAAAGACGAGTACTGGATTGACTGAACCTGGTTGAAGTTGGCTAAGTGTGTGGGCTGCAGACACAGACACACGGATATACCAACAGTCTTTTTTAACATATGCTGGACCAAGTTACTCGGCTGAGTGGAAATGAACCTCTCACAGCGCTGCAGATCAGACATGCCACAGCGCACAGGGTTGGTTTTGCTTTGCACCAGTGAGTCACATCTTTCTATTTTCACATAAAGCCACGCCGACTGTGCTAACGCGTCTGTTAACACCGCGCACTACAACGATCGTGTCACCCAGGGTGAATTTTAATGTGTTTATACAGACCCTGCAATCATTTCTCAAGCTGGGATAAATTCATCTAATTATTCACTGACATTCTGACAGACAGTCCGTCTTCATCACGGCAGCATTGAATAACTCACTCCAAGTACCGGAGTTGTGTACGAGCGTGCAGCAGTTTCTGGTCTTTTACACTCGTCACTGCAGCTCCTTCATGCAGTCGGACAGTTTTCATCATAAAGTCACCTGCTGATTTCACAGCTGGTTTGCTGCAGATTAGAGAGTCTGTTTCTTAATGTAAAATCCCACAGGTCGCTGACATTTCCAGGCTCATTTCAACTTGCAAAGGAGAATGCTTTTCTATAGAAAAAGATCATCCAGTAGAGGGCAGTATGGGTGGTTAATGCCATGTCCTCCATGTGATCCTCATTTCATTGAATGCTGTACTCAGTGCCGCTGCCAAGAGGATTTCACATTTCCTTTCAAAGGCAAAACTGTTTTAAATGATTAGACTTTATTATAGACATTATAAAGTGTCTGCAAGTGTGTGTGTGTGTGTGTGTGTGTGTATTCACCGTCGAGCCCTTATCTGTGAGGTAGCTGATTCCTTCCTCTGGTCCAATCGCTAGCTCGACTGATATTACCCAACTAGACTGGAGACAGAGAGAGACAGAGACAGAGAGAGAGAGAGAGAGAGAAACAGAGCGTCACAATCGATTTAACGATAAACATCATATTTCATCATATCATCCACTTTAAAAAAGGAACACAATGAAGAATGTTCCACAGATAGCAATGCATCTAAAACAGGGGATTATTTGGTTTTCGCAGATGACAGTTGATAACCGTGCAGGATTGTATACTAAAGATCAAACGCAGATCCTTTGTAATAATGTGGAAAAATGCAAATGCAACGATTTCTGACCCCTCTTCCATGATTCCACTCAACCACGTGAATTCAAAGGTGTGCGTGTTTCCGGCTCTGTGCATGTTAAACAAGCTCCAACCTCCCATCCCCGTGACTGTGAATACATTTTCCAAGCACTGGCAATGCACGAGTGAACTTCCTTCGATTCATCTTTAACATGCAACAACGTGTCTGTGCACGAAATGTGACCCTACCCCTAAAGCACATTTGAAGCACTCCTTGTCGAAGCGGTAGATGGGGGAGAGGATCTCAAAGAACTTGTGGATGCTCTGCTCATCATTAAAGTTGGCGAACTGCTTAAAGGTCTGCTGGATCTGCTTCCGAAGAGTCTTCGCCTGACAGAGACAGGAAGAGAGGAAAAAAAGCAATCCCAAGGGTTCAGTCTCTCGGGGAGAAAGCTGGTTCAGAGCCAAGAAAGGAAACAAGTGACAAGGCATGGCGCAGGTGACGACAGGAGCGTTAACTTAATTCGGGACAATCAGATAATCGGACATTGAGCCAGACATCCAGTCAGTCATCGAGCTGCTCTTCCTGTCAGTCAGCTGGTCGCTCATTAGCTCATCCCGCTGACTCAGCAGGAGGAGGACAGAAATTTCTGCCTCTGCCACTTCAGGCACTGGGCCGTCAGCGAGAGATTCCGGCCGAGGGCTGAAACAACTTACAGATTGAATCGATTATAACTGATTACAACAATAGTTGCCAACCAATTGGGTCATCAGGTGTGTTTGAATGAATGGCAAACATTTCCTGACGGAAGAGAAAAAAAAGGACCAAACTAAATGCAGTATGATGCACCATGAATTATGTGCGTGAATGTATGTGAAAATATGTTTATTGTAATATATGTAATTTCTGGGCATATGCAGCTCCAGTTTTAATGAACAAGTTGTTCACAAATGTGAAAGTGCCTTGCCCAATAAAAGATGACATCTTTCAATTAATCTGCAAGAAATTCTACAATTTTCATATAAAAAAAGCAGATGAATCAGTTTACAAAATATTTGTAAGTAGGATTTTGCTTGTATCTTCAGAATGAGCCTTTTATACCCACATCAACGGCAAGTCCCATTTCATAGAGGCGGCCTTGTTCCACTACAGTTATTTTTATAATGACACAGCGTGAATAAAGCAAATATGGGCTGTAGAGAGATGTCTTTTGTCACCTGCAGGCCACTGAATACTCTTTCATCAATCTGTTAACCATAAAATCTGCAACCACACCATTACAAGCCACGAAATCCAACAGACGTGTCCTTCAAAAGTGGTTTAGTCTCACCTTGAGAGAGTCCAACAGGCTTTTGGGGAAGAACCTTCTCAAACCAACATCTTTCCTAAAAATGAAAAGACAATTACAACAATAATCTTTACACATTTGAAAAAAATTATCTTCTGAAAAAGAGGTAATATGATTCACAGTGTGGTAAAAAAAAATCGTACTCAAGTAGTTCATAGTTTGATTTCTTATCCAGGGCGTTTCCTGGCATCTCTCTGAAGAACCTCCTGCATAAATGACACAGGGAAACATCGTTTTAAAACACAAGGGGCTTCAATGTTAACGAATGAGAGGGATTTTAATAAAGACATTTTGGTGAACGATTTGGCGGAATTCTTCATCATCATGGTATAACGTCTGATGTGTGCATTTCTTACCTAATTTCCAAACATCCCAGTTTCAGTGCAACATCTTGATCCACCTGATCAGCGATATGCTGCATGTAATCACTCTTCACCTGGAGAAAACACGATGAAGCAGCCAGACGTTTAACAACAATAACAACAACAACAACAACAACGCTTAACAGGAAAACTTGACCGATTGGCCTCAAGGCACAAGATTCAAGACTTTATTACCAACTTTGACTTCTCAGTCACTTCTGTCTCTGTGCCGTGTGTGTGGTGTCTCACCTGGTGATAGAGGTAGTTGAGAGAGGGTTTGTCTTCAGAGAAATGGCTGAGGTAACCTTTAGGAAGGTACCGTATCCGCAACTCATACCTGTGAATGACAGAGACAAACCGGAACAAACACAACGTCAATTGCGTATTCACTCTCACCAACGCACATCCACGCGTACACACACAGGCATACAAAATGAAATGACCCGCAGCATCCATATTCAATCCCATGCCTGATGCATAAAGACCGAAGGAGGGTGCTTACTCATTCTTGCAGCCGACGCATTCACGAACCTCTGATTAAAAGCTGTGACGCTGGCTCAGAGTGAAGTACGGGAGAAATGAAAGGCGTGACAGTTTCAATTTCCAACGGCGCTTTGGGGTTTTATCGGGCCTCTTTCATGAAAACGTTTTCTACCATTCACCGAAATATAACGATCTGTATTTTTAACACTTTCCTGCAGGTTATTTGAATGACTCGCTCTCATTGATATCATCGTTTAGTCATTTGAACTGAAAACTGCATGGTTGCACCTTTGTGACACCGCATTGCAGTAGAAAAATCAATCAATGTATAAAGGCAATTCTGATTTTGATTGTAGTTGTGTTTTGGGTAATAAAGTCCCTGATCAGCTCTATCACCCACATCTTTTATGCACATGAAATACCAATGTATGATTGTGCACGTCGCATAATGTCAGAGGAAAGGAGTGAGAAGAGAGGATGCAGCTGTAACAAAGACACGTTTACCTGACTGACTCATCCTACTCTTCCACAGAGGTCAAAGTAAATGTCAGCTTAACAGGAGAATCCCAAGATCTGGTGGATTCTGTGTCACAGTCACTTTAGCGTGATGGCTGTCTGCCAAGATGGAGGGGGGGCGGGGGGGGGGATGGCTGTCTGCCAGGGGGGGGGGGGGGGGGGGGGGTTTGAAGCCTGAAGTTAAAAGTTGAACGATTCCCCTTCGGCTCTTCTCTACATCTCTGTCTGGTGGTAGAGCGAGACATGACTTCAAATTTAGCTGACAGTGAACTGACTGAATATGATGCCAAATGGCACAATGAAATTCCTGCTGTTACACTTGCCAGTTGGCTGCGTCACGGACGCGTCCAGATGTGTTTATTGTCACATGTTATTTTATGACTGACATATTGCCGTGACTACAGGGCTGAGAGAAATGGGTCACGGGGAGTTGGTGAGCTCCGAGCTGCTATGATGCTCCAGGGCCCCGTAGTTAGATAACAAAGGAAAATCAAGGTTGAGGACAAAATGAATAAAACATCCCTCGTTCCATAATGAATGAACCAAAAAAAAAAAAGGCGGTGAGAGAGGAGAGAAAGCGATGCATGTTTGAGAGCAAAGGGAGAGCCGGGAGACAACTGATGCCAAATACGGGAAAAGAACGATGGAGAGGAGGATCAAAGTGAAGAAGAGTGACTGTGAGAGTATGAGACGGAATGAAAGAGAGAGAGAGAGAGAGAGAGAGAGAGAGAGAGAGAGAGAGAGAGAGGAGAGAGAAAGCATGCGATGGAGTGAGAGGGGAGTGAGATAGAGTCAGTCCATCCCCTGGGCTACTGCTGCTGTTCTAACAATAGCTTGGCAACAGTGGAAGCTCCTGTGGGCTCGCTGCTCCGCCACCCTCCGAGGCAGAGCTGCAACAAC
Source organism: Chascanopsetta lugubris (assembly GCA_016785325.1). Classification (NCBI taxonomy): domain Eukaryota; kingdom Metazoa; phylum Chordata; class Actinopteri; order Pleuronectiformes; family Bothidae; genus Chascanopsetta; species Chascanopsetta lugubris. Next base: position 86,453 of record JAFBJT010004437.1, on the reverse strand, counting down.
TGGCCGCGGCGGCGCTCCGCTGCATGTCAGCGGTGTGAACAACAGGTTCATTGTGAATTCATTTCAATTTTAATGACTTTGGGTGTCACACAGCGACTTGCAGGACAATGGGCCGGATTGTGAAGAGGAGCCGTTAACAATATCAGCGGAGTGTGGCGGAGCACCAGAGCGGCGTGGCTGCATGTGGAACAAAAAAACGGACAAGGCTGCTCTCAAATTTCCAGCAGCAGCAGAGAGAGAGAGAGAGAGAGAGAGAGAGAGAGAGAAACAATGAACATTCTTCGATGCAGAACAGCCAACAGGGAAATAACGCCGATTACGGTTTGAGGAAATGATGGTTTAAGATTTAAGAACGGGCCGCACAAATTGCACCAACAAAAAAAAACACAACTGATTACACGCAGGTCTTAAGCTTGTGTAATAAAGTCACCTTGACCAAATGACCTCATAATCCTCTGTTGTTTTCATTTTGGCTTGTATGTGACCTGTATTCAGATTTAGATATTATTGAAGGAGCAAACACATTATAAAAAAAAGGCAAACTCAAGACAAGCTCCTCAGTTAACAGGGGGGAATCGATATTTAATACAAGGTTGTATTTATTGGGGCTTTTTATGGTGCGAGTTAGTCTTAGTGTCTATGGAATGGTTTCATTGGGACCGTGTCTTATGAAGCTGTAACCTTGCCAGGCATTAATAACACATGGGCAGGGTTATATCTTCAAGCTGCGCAGCTTCTTTACAGTCAAACTGGGAATTGAATAAAGAGACCTGTTTGTTGTCATGATTTGCCTCTTGTTCTGCTCTTGAAAGAACTGACACAGCCTCCTGTACCACAAGCAGAGTCACAGCAGTGTGCACTGGTGGGTTTTTAAGGGACCGGAACATCCAAACCTGCTCTCTGATCCGGGTATATACACTTTACTCTGGTTAAAGGGGGGAATCAGGAACAAAAGCAAAACAATGGGTTTGTTCATTATTGCTTTGAAAATGTGTGTTTTTTTCCACTTACTGATTGAATAACGGTAATTGTCCTGGCTCGTGTGATTGGATTGCAAACTTGTCGCCGCCACCTATATCAGATCGTTTGTCATTTTAAAATGACCCTCGTCTGATTGTATGTCTGAGCAGTCGCTCTATTTTTCAGGTTTTGACCTAAATCCACTCCACTGTGCACTTGTTCTGTGGATTTAGGTGTGAGGTAATGTTTTAGGAAAACAATTTAAAACATCCAATTATGATCTACCTCCATTCCTCCTGGGGGTGCTGTTTCTCGTATTTCTCCCTGACGTGAGACACGCCCAAATCTGGATGTAACCAGTGAAGAGCGTCAGAGCGCAGATGGGTGAGACGGAGGCCCAGGGAGGACACGCAGCGCAGTTTGTGGATCTCCGCAATCTTCTGGATGACACCCTGTTGAGACAGCAATGAATTAAAGGTCACATGTCTCATGAAAATGGAGGAATAGATACCAGAGGAATATTCCATGTGTCTTACCCTGACATCTGTAGCATCCCCATGCCTGATATTGCTGGCCCAGGTACAGGGTTCACTATTCGTCTCAAAGTAATGGAAGATCTTGAGCACCCGGTCCATGGAGCCTGGAGGACGCTCCAAACCCCCGGCTGAGCTGCTGGTTCCCACACCGGGAACGCCGGGCATCCCAGACCGGGATTTCACCCCACAACCACCCGCGGAGGAGTGATTGTGGTTGGGCTCCAAGTAGGAAGATGACGCCATGCCTGACTCAAACGGTCTTGCTGGGGCTAACTGGCCGTCATATTCTGAAAAAGACAAAGAAATGAGCGGGGAGGACGGAGGGTTAAAAATGGGACAAAACAAAACTATAATGTTTTGTTTAGTGTTGTTAGAGGTTGTGTTGTTCTTTTTTTCTTATTCATTTATGTACCCCCTTCATTTTCTTTCTAAATGTATTGCAGCCCTGTAACCAATATTTGTTTTTCGTTTTCAATAAAACATTAAATGGGAAAATGTGACTTTATAGTTGATTATATTATATATGCATGTCTTTGATGTCAGTTTTCACAATTGGGAGACTTTATTACACTGAGCACACACAAATATAAACTGCAAGGAGATTTCAAATCAAAAGGTGAGGGGAAAGCTGCAGGTGCAAAAGTGACTTGTAAGACGCAAACATTAGATATCAGAGTTTTTACAATTCTTGCAATGATGGAACTTTGACTATGTGGAACTGCAGTTTTCATGAAACAGATCACTCCTGATCTACCTACTGACAGTGTACGAAAGGATTCAATAGGTGTGGGGAGGTCCGAGATGGGTCGACGTACTCCGATATGTTAATAATAAACTTCATCAAACATTCAAATACAACTCTGACGACTAAGACAGGAAAACACCCACTTAAACAAGAGCGCAGTCAGCCTGTCATTCATTCCACACTTTACGCATTTGTCATGACACAAAACAAGTCCCATTAATAATCAGAGGGACATAAAGGAGAACTCGCGCACAACAATTCCAGGTGGAGATGAGACAGTCAAACTGGGACGACACCCAGACAACAATTATCTGTCGTCAGAGAGCGGGGAACGAGTGCACTGCCATTAAACTGCGTCTTAATGAGCGCGTGGATAAGCCACAACAGGACCATCGGTCGGCGAAGGAGTCCATATGCACCGGTGAAATACCGAGGCAAGGTCGCAGGAGATGGACCTAATGGACTCCACATAAATCAGGTGACTTTCGATAAATAGAAATAAATCCTTGAGCGGAGGGAGGCACTCGGGTCGGTGAGTGGGTTTGCTGGATGGAGGGGGAAGGAAGAGGGCGCTGTCAAGGCAAGTCAGACTCAGACAGCCACATCCAGGCCTCCCTGCAGTGCAAAGAAGAAGTGGCCAATCTCTTTGAAGCACGTTCACGCGGGCCCTGCTGGCGTGGCTTCTCAGTAACAGTTTGCAATCTGAAGGTTCAAAAACAGTAATGCAGCAGGACACACTAATGTTTGCTGTGGGGTGGAGGGGGGGGGGGTTACTTGATTGCTCTGGACACACGGAGGTGATTTGGATTGTGTCTGGCTCATATTGCACATATTGAATGAAAAAAAAAATTACGTGTGTAATCCATTAAAGGTGCAGTGTGTAAAATTTGGTGGCATCTAGAGGTGAAGTTGCGTATTGTAGCCATCACCTCGCCCTCACCCGCATGCAGGAGAACCTACGGAAGACTTCAGTTGACATTAAAATTCAAAAGATGTTTGTATGTTGTGTAAAAACATGGCGGCCCCCATAGAGAGGACCCGCTCTTCATGTAAATATACATTAATGGGCTAATTTAAGGGTAAAGGAGCAAAAATACGTTTAGGTCATTATGAAAATGTCAGAATGTCATTGTTTAGTAATATCTTTTGACCAACCGAAGTGACATAAATGACTGAACTCTTACACACTGGACCTTTAAAGAAGCTGTTATATGCTTTTTCACGTTTTCCCTTTTAGTGTGTTCTGTGTATATATGAGGTGTTCGTATTTAAAGATCCCCACATTCCATCACTATCACGGAAAACACCTTTCCAGAGGCGGCTGAAACACCGCGTCTTCAATTTTCATATGAGAAATCATTGTGGCTACACTGCCGCCGGAGTCTGAAATGTCAATGAGTGTGACACTTCCTATATCAGCTGGGAGCAGCTGACCTTTCACAAGAGCCTGGGCTGATTGGTCAAATCAGAGCAGCCCGTGCATTTCTGCGAGGGGGAATAAGGAGCATCAGGGAGAGAGTGAAACCCAGAGCCGGAGCAGTGGACAGAGCGAGTTCAGACCCTCAGCCTGTTTCAGTACAGCAACATCAGTGACAGTACATCATCCCGAAAACAAGTTGGACGGCTCTCCGAAAACTTCCAGCATTTGGCAGCAGACTGAGAAACAATCAATGTTTGGCACATCCCTAAAGAACCGACGAGTCAATAAAACCTTTAGAAATGTAATTTAAAAAGTTATTTTTTTTTTACAATCCAAGTGATGAAATGTTAAACAGTAAGGACACTCAGTGGAGCGCTCATCGCTGTAAGGGCCCGAAAATCCCCTTCAGAAACCCTATTTGTATTTGGATCTGCACCAAGGTGCACACATTCAGCGACGTCAGTCCCAGAAACACGCAGGGGGTTTCCATTACGGACATGTGTGATCAGAGAAATGAAAGAAGGTACAGTGTGTACGATTTGGTGACATCTATTGGTGCAGATGGACGCCCCACCCATCACCTCGCAGTCCATCACCCTTCTGAGCATGCTTCACTTCACTTCGGCTGTCATTAAAGCTCAAAAGATGCTTAGTACATCCACCGTGAGCTATTGTAAAAACAGGACCCGCTCCTGATGTGAAGTGTCGCTGAGTGGGGAAAATGAGTTGGAAACGTGAACCGGCCGGTGGCTGGCCGGGGGCTTCGGAATGGAACTACGCTTCCTGCCACGGACAGTTACCCAATCACCCTGGTTTCCCGGCTGCTCGGGAACTGCTGGGGGGGCTGAAACTACCTGTACAGTAGCGGTGGCTGCTGCGGTTGCTGCTGCTGTTGCTACTGGGCTCGCATCTGCTAGCGGGGGGAGGCTAACGTTAGTTGCTATGGGCCTAGCTTCAACAGTGCAGAGCCGGGATTATCGCTGACTAATCCTCGCCCCCATGTCGGAAAACACACTACATTTAATACACGTACCATTGTCGCTAAATGAGGCTGAGGAATAACTACACATCGAGCACAGAACACATGAGGGAGCGGGGGAGTGAGACGCCATTGCTTGCGGTTAAGGCTAGGCTAGGCTAGGCTAGGCTAGTTAGCACCCGGTTGGGAATGAACGGTGTGAGTGCGAGGGAGCAAAACACTTAGCTTGGGATGGTGGATGACGTACGAACAGGAAGTGGAGCGGGGAGGCGGGACCAAGAGCCGGAAACGGGAACCTGGACCAAAAACCAGAGAGAGCGAGCAGAGAGAGTTGTTGTTGTTGTTGTTGTTGTAAAATAATATGTGTAAAATAATATGTGTCTATAAAATGTCAAATAAAATGTTTGTGTGTATGCACCGATGAGAATAATTCCACTCAAGAAAATCACAATTCATACATAAGAAATTTCCACACACACACAAAAATATATGCAACACACACACGCACACACACACACACACACACATACTCAGCCGCACTTACACTGTGAGCACACCAGCTCACTATGGAAAGATAATATATTGTATTGCACTTGAACTAAGACCAGACTTCTACACTCGAATGCTCGACAGAAGGAGCCTTTGTTACATCGTTCACATCCTCTATGGCAAGATTCTGACCCCTGATGAAGAAAAACGTGTGTGTGCGCGTGTGTGTGTGTGCGTGGGTGTGCGCGCCACTGTCTTCCATGAGTGTGCACACTGTATTTGTCCTGCCCACTCAGCTCTTCCACACTCAGGGCCCAGATTCCAGTGGACCTCCCTGATCGGGGAGAGTGGGCTTTGAAGGAGGCTCCAGTGACTCATTACCCAATAATCCACCCCCCTCTGTTCTCTGCACCCCCCAAACATCTCCATCCCTGCCCCTCTGGCTCAGATAGCGGACACACACACACAACTACATGAGGAGGAAACACACACACACACACACACACACACACACACACACACACACACATGGACACAGAGTCTGCGATAACCAAGGGAAGAAAAGAGATTTTGTTTCAGTGGAACAGGGATTGTGTGGATCAAACTGTTGTGAAAGACTCCTCTGTGTGTGTGTGTGTGTGTGTGTGTATGTGTGTGTGTGTGTGTGTGTGTAGATTGTCTTACATTTCTCAGCATGCAGAACCGGTTTTTGCCCAGGTCTCATCTTTCATGTTTAATGATCCAGCATTTCAAGTAAAAACCTGAAATCCCCACATCTGGCTGCGTCTCCTGTCGGACTCCTTTCTTCACGAGTCCTGAGGAGCTGTGTAAAGCAACACCACCGACTCCTGATCCCACGCCATTTCCATGGGTCACACTCGTCTGTAACTGGTGTGAACACCAACCTGTGCACCTCGTGGGGACAGAACCAGACATGTTGGAACAATTAGTCCGACGGGTCCGTGTGTTTTTGACATATAGCGCCGGCACAGAGCGCTCATTCAATATGACATCCGCAGCAGATGACATCATTGGGAATTCCTGTCCGGAACATTCGGAGCAAAATACATTTTCGAGTCGACATGAGAGGCGTTTGTCTCTGTGGCGATGGGAAAGTTTCAACATTAAAGTCCGACTGCTTTTGAAATGGGTTTGACGAGGAATCACGCCTGACACACAAACACTGCTTGTGCTGAATTCTCACTTTGGCGTGAAAAGTCAAACAAGGTGGAGAAGAGAAGGAGTCGGTGAGTCAACGAGCGCAGAGAGAGGAAGTGTATGGAAACAGTGTCACTGATGTTGACTCACAGAACTGTTTGGGAAACAGCAGTGATGTTATTTTTGCAGTTATATTGAGAAAAGAAAATAAACCAGTAGGAAAAACTCTAAAAATCCCTCCCAAGAAATGTTGATGTGAATGTGAGGCCAAAGCGCTGGGGGGGGGGGGGGGAGTATGTGTGTGTACAC
>JAFBJT010004437.1:9633-59905 GCA_016785325.1 Chascanopsetta lugubris | reverse complement strand
TCTCTCTCTCTCTCTCTCTCTCTCTCTCTCCCCCCCCCCTTTCTTTGTGTGCAATTGTTGGAACTTTCAGCTAGATGACCTGTCATCCAGTGCATCAGATAAAAATGCAGAGTTGAGGAGATGCAGCCAAACGGTGGAGCAGATAGAAAAGACAGAGATCTGGATCGAGAGTGTTGGATGTGAAAGGAAGCGTGAGGAAACACATTTACATTTATCTGCCGCTCTGGCAAATAGCACGTGTTATTACCATCACAATCACTTTCCTCTGGGCACGGAGGTTTGTATTTACATTATGTGCTTTAAATGGTGGAGACAATGATTAGCGGTTTGCAGCGGGGGTATAAAAAAACATGGCTGAATTGGCCTTTGTGGCCTCCGAAATGCCAAATTAAAGGGGCTTTTATTTTTTTAAAATCCATATTTAAAGGTTTTTGGTTTTTGTCACTTCTAAAAATGATACAAAACATTTATATAGTGACATTTTTATGAATTCACAATCACCTGAATGTATTATTTTTTTCCCCATTATCCTCAAATGAGCCCAATTAATGTATATTTACATGAAGAGCGGGTCCTCCCTACGGGGGCCGCCATCTTTTTACAGTAGTGGACATACTAAACATATTTTGAGTTTTAATGACAAATGAGTGCTACCATAGGTTCTCCTGCATGTTCAGAAGGATACAACATGCAGCTTCACCTGCACCTTTTAACCATCTATCATTTTTTAGCGATGCACGCATATGCATCTTCTATCCTTGTTTTCTGTTTTTATTAATTGATTCTTTTCCCCCCCCAAAAAAAGAGACAAAATCCATTCAAGTCCGATCCGCGTGCGCTCCATCGGTGTTATGGTAACAGATAGAGCTGAAATCTTTGGCAGATGTGCGGCAGCAATTTTTCCTGGGCTATTATGGGATTATAACCACTTGGTTAGAGTTACATAAAACATGCATATTTTTGACTGGGAAATGTTCTGATGAGGGAAACAGCTGTGCTGGCCTTACAATGCATTAAGTATCCCATCCCTTCTAGATGGTTAAATTGTGCATGAAATGTTGCTGGCGCAGGGTTCTCCCGAGCTGGACTGATTAGGCAACATCTGTTACATTGGGAGAAATCCGTGTCCTTTCTAATTAGCTGTCAGAGCGCCGCTCCGTTGTGCCTGATGGTGCCGAGGATCTGCCACAGGTTCCTCTCCTCGTCCTGTCACCTGCTTGTGCCCCCTCCCTCCCTCCCTCCTCCTCCCTCCCACTCCTCCTTCCTCCCTCTCTCTCTCCCAGCAACACCCCCCCTCCCTCCCCTTGCTCCCTCACACACACACACACACACACACACACACTCACACACACACACACACTCATCAGCTGTAATTAGAGAGCAGGGTCCATACAAAGGAGCGAGTTGGGAGCCAGGCTCGAGCCCATCTGTGCAACCCCATCATCAGCAGGCTCACAGCTCCTCCAACACTGGGGGCCGCTCCCGAGCCGGGCCCCCGCACACTGATCATCTGATCACACAAACTTTCTACCCCCCCCCCCCCCCCCCCCCCCCCCCCCCCCCCCCCCCATCTCCATCCCCCCTCCCCTTCATCCCTCTGCTCCACTTTGCTCTCTTTCACTCTCGGTCGGGGCTGAAAGGAAATCCATGGCGAGCAGGCTAATTCATCTTGCTTTAATAAGGCTCGGACGCCGGTAAATATTAAATGTAGCCGCGGTGAGGAAGAGACAACACTGAGCAGCTATTGACAGGGGCCGAACATTAGAGGGATGAAATGAGCTGAAATCCATACGGACAAAGTAACAGACGCAGGAGACGCTGGCTGTTTCCATGCACACGCTTCGTTCCGTGTTGTTTCAGCACGACGTGTCGTCCAGACTCCAACACAACTTTCCCCGCTCTCTGATACAGTTTATATCTCATGTCGAGTGGAGTTTCATATCGTCCATCACTAATGGTGCACACAGTCTGCCACAGTCTATAGGTCAACTCCTGTTGGAGTCATCACGGCGTGTCAGGTCATTCGTTTCAGAGGCGGATCAATACGTCCTGTTTGCATCTCACGATGGAGAGGAACTAACCGAGCGAGGGCCCGCACGTTTTGTTTTGATTTTCTTCGTTTTTCCCTCTCTGAGTTCACCAGTTCATCTTTGTTCACTTTATTTATTCCCTCTCATGTCACTGTGGGAAATTCTGAATATTAAGTCTACAGTGTGTTAGATTCAGGGGAAATCTGAAACAGAAAACCATATTCATTGTTATGTTTTCATTGCTGTATAATCATCAGAAAATTAAGTTGTAAAATGTCTCTTTTCTTTTTTTTAAAGTAGGCATTTATATCAAGTCCGTGTTGATGTTTATGCTTAATCTTGCTCCCAAGCAGACAAACCAACACATACACTAAAAAAACCACGAGACATTATTGACATGGAGAGTGTCTGAAACGCTTCTTGACACAGATCACACAAATCAAATGAACATGAATTTAACCACGACCGTGAAAGATACACCAATTCACTAAGATACTTTATCTATACCAGTTTAAGCATGGCCAAAAAAAAGAAGTTAAAATTTAGAAAACAAAAGTTTCAGTAATCATTCAAAACACATCTGAAATCAAGTCAAACTTTGTTTACATCGTATCGTAGACATATCTAATGTCTTAACAGACGCTTCCTTTATGGATATTGCCCTGAATGCTATTTTTACAAACATTCCTACTCATAAAAAGCACTGACACGTCTTCCTTCATATATTTACGTGACACGAGTTGAGTCTTATTTCGCCTTGTAACTAAACAGTGTAAAACGTCCTCTCTCCGCTCCTAAAGCTGTAAGTCTGGCTCCTGCTCTGTCATGACACAGTCACGCTGCCTTACACATCTGTCCCCTTTGGCAACATCTCTGACAAGTTCAACAGGAGAGGCCTTGAGGTGGGGTGGTAGGGGGTGAGGGAGAACATGGGGGGGAGGGGGGGGGGGGGGGGGGGGGGGGGGGGGGGGGGGGGGGGGGGGGGGGGGGGGGGGGGGGGGGGGGGGTTGAGGCCGCTGCATGGCCACAGCCAGAAGTTCTGCTTGAGCGGTGCCTTAAGGCGGCACATGAGACACAAAGGCCCCGCTGAGTGGTCTATCATAGAGGCTTCAACCGCAACCGAGGGCCGTCCCCCCCCCGCTCGCCACCTCCAAATCCCGAGGTTCATTTGAAAGCCGCCGCGTACGGTGGGGGAGCGTTCGTGGGTCCTGTTCTTTCTTGTGCCAGCGGAGACATCAGCTGTTCTCAAAGACCTCGAACGCACCACTTCCCGTCAAGTGCGAGACAATCTGCTGACTGACTAATCCAATCTGCATCATGTTCTGTCTGTTCGCTGCAGTGTTAAGTGGGCCGTCGCTATGAGACACTGAAAAGTGGATGTGACACATCATCATGTAGACGTCTAAGATATCACTTCAAATAGTTGTTTATATATATATATACATAGAGAGAGAGAGAGAGAGAGAGAGAGAGAGAGAGAGAGTATATTGATGGCTACTTAAAGTAGCTATTTGAAGAATGTAGTCATTGACATTGAGTGGTGAAGTCGCATGTTGCATCAGTATACCACAAACATCGGCCTTTGAATTTGAGCATAGGAGACACTATGGTGGACCTCAGTTACCATTAGAACTCAAAAGGTGTTTATTGTGTCCGTCCTGGGCTCCTGTATAACCATGATAGGGCAAGATGGCAGCTGCCATAGAGACGAGCTGCTTCCTGGCGCAAATGTGGAGGGATCATCTTCAGCAGGGGCGTCACACTCACCGGGGGCCACATCAGCGTGATGGTTGCTCTCGAAGGGCCGGTTATAATTGCAGGGCTAAATGTAATTACTGCTTAACATATTGTAAAATAACTGTCTTCATGCTTGATTATTATTTATTCGAGTTGCAAATATTGTATATGGGTTTAAGTACATGTAGAAATGTAAAGACACTGTTACACCTGTAAACACACTGATCATATTACTATTCAAAGTGGCCTGTGTAACTGACGAGAGATCTTGGGGAACGTAAGCTTTAGACTTTTATTGCTGGACATCTTAAGCTCTCGTGGGCCACGTAAAAATAACGTGGCGGGTCTTATAAGGCCCGCGGGCCTCAAGTTTGACCCATGTGATCTACAGCAATCGAAACAACAATTAGTATATTCAGCTGATCATAAAAATATCAGTGCATTCATTTTAAATTCCATGTCTGCCACTAGGAATGGAGATAATTTCATCGTATTCTTACGTATTGGACCTCTAAGCAAAGACACTGTTTACTTGTTTGTTGATTGATATTTATCAGAAGTAACATCAGGTCATCAGCGCTGGGGGGGGGGGGGGGGGGGGGGGGGGGGGGGGGGGGGGGGGGGGGGGGGGGGGGCTTTACTCCCATTTCGATTCCACATCGTCCCTGTGTGTGTGTGTGAGAGAGAGAGAGAGAGAGAGAAAGACAGCAAACCCACAAAATAGAAAATGGGAAAAGTATCGAAACCCAGACCCGACCTCAGGATACATAACAGCTCTCCGCCGAGTGGAGATGATGAAGGAACAAGTAAAGAGGGAAGGGAAGAAAAAAAAGAATTAGACTTTGAAGTAGATGGCAGCAGGCTGAGAGAAATCAAGGCAGAGAGGGAAAAAGCAGTCTGTGACCAAGAATGACAGGCCTGAGAAAATGTCACAGCAATTGAGGGGTCATCAGCGGCGAGAGATGATGGGTGATTGCTCTGCGTCGGGCGGCGAGTCCGTCCTGGAGGACATTGCACACCCTTTACTCGTCTGTGGCCCAACCTTTGGCGCTGACATTTAAAGTGTTGATTTTGGAGCACTTATGCTAATTGTTGTAATTTTCCTGATGAAGCGCCATTCTGATACCTTGATGTGGCCAAGATAGTTTTACATTTTCTGTGTGCTCCTCTTTGCCATTTGCACCGCGCGGTGTCAGCGCCGAGTACGACTGAAAGCGGACGAAATTGCAAGCAAATTGCATCAGATTGCCAACATTGTGAAAAGGTAAATTGCTTGCAAATCTATTTAAACCACTGGCCTATTTTCATCAGCTATGGTACTTGGTATTCATGATTGCTTAATTGGCGACCTTTTCTATTGTGTAGTGCTTTATGGTGTGATGGAAAACGATCTTTACCAAACCAATTACCCCCTTTTTTTCCCCCTCCTCACCACTACATTAGAGCTGTGATTGCAGCAGCTAGTCCTTTGTAAATGAACTTTCTGCTTACACAGAATAAAGTGTCATTTGCGTGTGTACCATGTTGTTGAACGGGTTAGCTGTACTCCCCCCCCCCCCCCCCCCCCCCCCCCCCCCCCCCCCCCCCCCCCCCCACCAGCGCCCTCCGCCATCGCACAAAGCGTCGCTTAAACGATGGACTGTTTTAGTTATGCGCTGTCCGAGTGTGACAGTAATAAGCCTTTAATAACCTTATCCGTGTGAGAGCCTTGTTTAAAGAGAGAAATATTTTGTCACCCTATCAATCATGCGCATTTCCCCACGGTGGAGCTTTATAACACTGAGAACGTGGCCACACTGAAACATGCATGGCCATTACAGCAGCTGGCTGTGGAATGACTCATGACATGTGATTTCTCCTGATGCTGAGATTCTGGTTCCACTGGATCTAGTTTATTTCCAGACCTTGCTGTCTCTAGTGTTGTGTTCTGTCATCAGTGAGTCCACACCACGCTGTCGGTTTTTAGGTCTAGAGGTGCAGAGTATCTTGTGCTCATCCGACCTGATTTATTTGCAAATATGATTTATTCACAATGTGCTCCATGACTTACATGTGCACTAAGTTTGAGTGATTTACTTAGGTCAGGGGTGTCAAACATGGCCCGTGGGCTAAAGCTGGGACATTTTTTTTTACTTTTCAAAATAAAAGCACAGTTATTGAGATTTTTGGAGCACTGAGGGGACCTGTGAGCTCTTATCGCACCAGTTCCCTCAGTAAATAGCCGGTGGCATTTTCACATTGGACTTTGGATGATTGCTGAAACGCAAAAGAATCTTCACATACTGACAACTCTGATGATTTGTAAGTGTGAATGACACCACAGGCTGCAGTTCTGTTCTGAAAGTTGGCAATGGAGAAGAGTTTCAACTCCCTTATTGTATTAGCTGGGTTACACATGTATGGAGAATGTCTATATGGACCAAGAAGCATCATCTGCTGAATGAATGCTCTATAATTTGACTGTTAACCGAAGTTGAAGTTCCACCATTTGGACACTGAGTCTCTCGGGGCCCTTTGTGATTCCACTTATTACAACACATCCTTGAAGATAGTGCTTATAACTAAAGCACTCCTAATCAAAGTACCCTCTAAGTAATTCACTCTCCTCGGTGCGTCTGCGTAAACACGGGCTGAGTGAGAGGTTGATCAAAAACAAATGGATTGTGTGTTCGACACACACACAAACAGATCTGTTGAATTAGTCGGGTTTCATTTGTTTTTTGTTTTTTTTAAAACGCTGTCCATGTCAAAACTTTGATCTAAATAGCGCAGATAAATACATTTTCCAGCCCGTCTCCATTGGACACATCTCTCATCAAGTCCACTCGTCGGCCCCTAACTTCCATTTTCATTCATTACTGTCTGAAAAGCTCGATTATGAGCGAGTGCCCTCCTCCCCAGACAGAGCCAGTGTTCCTCTATTGAGTGTTGTGAAGTGCTGTCAGTCTGCTCGCCGCTCCTCTGCCAGGCGGGCCAATAGAATTAACCCTGGATTAACCCGCCAGGCCTCGGTGCAAAGCGATGGCCTTGGCTAATGTCCGCGCGGCGCCCGCTGCCAGGTACCACCGGCTCTCGCTGGCGCCCCCTGCTCCATCTGAAGAGGGCAGCGTGACAGCATGGCCATCTCTATATACAGCTGGCGCCCGTGTGCCCCTGCCAGGGGGGGGGGGGGGGGGGGGTGGCGTATAATGCAGATAATGCCCGCCAAAGTGCCGCCGTCCTCGTGACAAACGCGACAGAGGATCCTGTAGGAGAACATGGACGCCACATTTGTTTCATCTCTTCGTCTGATCTGACATATGTGAACACTTCTCCGAAAAATAAGGGCAGGCGCCCGCGCGACCACGACACTTTGTCATCGATGGTGTTTTCTCTGATTGATTCCGCACTTATGGGGCTCGGAGGTATCATTGTCAATCATGTGACGCAGGAACGCGGGCACTTTTCAGGCCGTGACAGGATTTACTATTTCACAACACTCCCTCCCCCCTCCCCTCCCCCCCCGCCCTCCCCCCCGCCCTCCCCACGTCATATTCCGCCCTGGCAGCTCTTTCTGCGTGCGCTCACTTTCATATATAAACAGCTCTCATCCTCAGTTCTATTGTGCACATGTCTTTTTCTTTTTCCAGAGGTGAGGGAGTGTAATGCAGGGGGGAGGAGGAGGAGGAGGAGGAGGAGGAGGAGGAGGAGGAGGAGGAGGAGGGTGAGGGTTGGATGGTGGGTGTAGAGAAAGACGGCTCAAATCAGTCTGAACAAGAGAGCGATCCCCTCCTCTGCTGTAGATTAGCTTATTTTAACAGCGGTGGGGCATTCTGTCTGACAGAGGATGGTTTTAGTGTGCGGGTGTATATGTGTGGGTGTGAGTGTTGGGGGTGTGTGTGTGGGCGGAGGTGAAGGGGGTCATATAACCCCTCCTGCCATTTTAGCAGACCACTGAATGGGAATGTGGAGGTTGGGGGAGAGGAGGAGGAGGAGGAGGAGGAGGCGGAGGAGGAGGAGGAGGAGTGGCGGCGGTGGGGGCTGTAAATTTCCTCTGAGTCAGGGCAAAGCCTGATTGATCTCTGAGTGTAAAATCAATAAGGAGACACTGTCATTTTTGTAAAGGATGAGTCGCAGAGAGAAAATAAATGAAGACTCCCCAGATCGGGCTGGATGTGCTCACGCCGGAGCCTTTGGCCTCATTAATTCAGCGCCGGCCGTGTTTTGGGTAATGTGGCGAAGTCCACCGCTTCAATCTCACAGGTGCCGGCATCAGACTCCCGATTATACCATGTGTATTTCAGCGGGTTGCGCGCGGTGTTTGGGGGGGGTGGGGGGGGGGGGGGGGGGGGGGGGGGGGGGGGGATAGAGAAGATTCCTGATGAATCTATTTTGTTATTCTCAGAAGTCCATCGCGGCGGGCGCTTGATTAAATCTGGAATTGAAAGCCATTGTCTTTCTTGCATGTCCTTTATCAGAACTAATCCGGCGCCGGTGGTCATTTGTCTTGAGTTGTTCTAAGAAATAAAGAGCGCTGCACTTTTCTCTTTTCCGCGAGATATTGCAGCAAGATGAATTCACTCCCTCTCATCCCTTCGCTCCTCAGTTTACCGTCGACACTGTCTGCTGCCATATCCCCGTCGCTCCGACACGCTGCTTTCACTTATTCATTCCCGTTTCACCTTGATCCTCTCATCCTCTATATTACACTTCTCCCCAACACTGAGAGAACACAGTCGTCCAATCCCGGCTGGATTGATGGTCACAGAAACCATTGCATAATATCAACTCTCAGCCGGGGGCCATTTTTCACCGTATGTTTCCTTTGATCAGCGTTTGTGATTCGCTTTGTGCTCACACCTCCCGCTGCTGGTGTCTTTGTTTATACCCTTGTGCTTTGTGTCATGTGGGACATCATTGCCCCGGGCTGTGTATGCATGTCTGCGAGTGTATGTGTGTGTGTGTGTGTGTGTGTGTGTGTGTGTGTGTGTGTGTGTGTCTGCCCTATAGCTTTTATCAGTTGGTTTCAGTTATTGCTGAGGATCCACTCATCACGCCGCTGTCGGTGCGGCTCAGAGGGGCCATTAAGGACACATCAGGCCATCAGGAGGCAGCTCTCAGGGACTGGCAGGCATAAAATACAGCCTTTGGCCTCACTCTGAATAATCCGCGGGTCAGAGGGGCTCCGTGTTCAGCTGGAGGCTTTGGAACAAGCTCGGCAGGACACAAACCTGACAGACCGAAGGCTCCGACGGTCACCCATCATGTGCGAGGGTCGACCTGTCCGCCCGTCCGGCCTCTGGAGAGTTTCATAACTCCGTTCGCCGCCGCCGCCGAGCTAAGTGGATGTAAGTGGACTCATCTGGACCCGTAAAAACAAAGCAAATCAGATTTGCCGGCGAGTTGCGGCGACATCTGGGCTCCGCCGAGCAAGAGAGTTAATTCTTGAGACCGCGGCGGTGAAAGGAGATAATTTGTATGTGAAATACTCATTTAATTCGCATTCACTAAGCAGGTTATCAAATTAAGTCAGGGCTCTGTTAGGCCTGCCACTTGGGCTTTTGGGCCCGGTTTCATGTGTAAAATTGGCCAACAAGAGATTTGGGGGAGCGCTTTGCACGCCCCTGTCACGTCATCCCTTGGCTCCCCTCAGGAGGCCGGTCCCAGGGTCAGCGCTTGTGGGGAGATGCCTCTATGGACTGGCGCAGAGCGACAGGGCCACAACAACCACCTCCAGCTGGGCAACTTATTACAGCCCCAGTCTTTCTCACCCCCCCCCCCCCCCCCCCCCCCCCCCCCCCCCCCCCCCCCCCCCCCCCCCCCCTTATTAAACACGGCTCGTGTCTTAGGGGGGGGGGGAGGGGAGAGAGGGAGAGAGAGAGAGAGAGAGAGAGAGAGAGAGAGAGAGAGGGAGGGTGAAGGGGGTGAGCGGCGCGGCGACACTGCGCGGCGGCGGCGGCGGCGGCGCGCTGGTTTGGGTGAGAGAGCAGTTGGGAGAGACAGTAGGGGGGGTGAGCCTGCAGGTGGCTGTCACATCCGTAATTGCCTCATACTTCCCTCTGCAGCGTAAAATTGTTTTCATTATGTGTCATGCACACAGTGCCAGGCAGGGGCCCCTCGAGAGCATTCCCAAGAGCCGGAGGGGAGGAGGCACTCCACTTAAACAGCCGCTCAGCTTCAAACAAGAAGGGAGAAAAGCAGCGGCGAGAGGAGGTGGAGGAGGAGGAGGAGGAGGAGGAGGAGGAGGAGGAGGAGGAGGACAGGAGAGAGGGAAGGGGTGTGGAAAAAACAGAGGAAGCTCATCATTAACTGTGTTCGAACAACAGCAGACAAGTGTGAGCTCATGCACAAAACCCAGGCAGAGCTTATCCCAAACATCTCAGTTACCAGGAGGAGGAGGAGGAGGAGGGGGAGGAGCGGGGGAGGGAGGGCGAGAGGGAGGGGGGGGGGCTCAGAGACACACTACTGTGAGCTTCCGTGGTCAGAAGAGGAGGAGGAGGAGGAGGGGGAGGGTGGGGGTGGGGGGGGGTGGCAAGGAGCAGGGGGAAAAGAAAGGGAGAGAAAGTTTCCACCTGACTGGAGTTCCCATGGTTTGCCATGCAGGAGGGTGAAGCAGGTTTCAGCAATAAACTCAGGCATTGTCAGGCAATAATGCTCAGTCAGGTCCCTCCATTGGGATTCAAGGGTGTCTTTTTCTGGGCTCCCCGCGCTGCACTAATCAC
Organism: Chascanopsetta lugubris; assembly: GCA_016785325.1. Taxonomy (NCBI): domain Eukaryota; kingdom Metazoa; phylum Chordata; class Actinopteri; order Pleuronectiformes; family Bothidae; genus Chascanopsetta; species Chascanopsetta lugubris. Next base: position 49,437 of record JAFBJT010004437.1, on the reverse strand, counting down.
AGGCCTACTTTGTTTAATTGCGGCAAAAGGGAGAAAATGTGTTCAAGAAGTCATCCTAATCCCTCCCCTTTACCACCCCCCCCCCTCCCCTCTGTCGATCTCCCTCTGGGCCCAACCCCCTTTTTTCCTTTTTTAATGAATTGTGGAACCTTACAGAGACAACAAACAACAGAGCTGTGATAAATACAGAAAAAGGGGGAAAGCGGCGGGGGGTGGGGTGCGTGTCTGAGCTCTGGCCTAGATCAAGAGCAGAGAGGATACATGGCATCCTCAAAATCTTGGACACCGACAGAAAAGGCTCTTTGGTCAGCCTTGTCTCTTGTCCTCTTGTCATAACTGCATGCTTTCTTACCAAACCCAGTTACACTGCATCAGCCCTCTATTGTCAATGTGTTTACCAGACCAAGACACTTATAAGGGTACATGCACACTTGGTTTGATTGGGCAAGAAATGCCAAAAAATGTCATACCAGGGTTTGATTTGGTTCTCTTTCACACTGCAATTTTAAAGTTGACCAAACCGCCTGAACAAGGTCATGCAGTTACAACAACTGCTTGCTTTGGATAGAATTGCCTGAACTGACCACTGACCAGGATGAAATAAAAGCACGAGGAAGAAGAAAATCCAGCTCATCCATTGGCCAGGATTGAAAATGGAAATCTGTCCCCTTTCACTTCATCCCTTTCATTCACTTACTCTCTTTGGATCGCTGGATAGTCCATTTGCATTTCCCACTGGAAGCGAACCGCACCAGAGTTCACTTGCAAGTGAACTGGCCAGTGTTTGCTAGTTTGGTCCGTACTAAAATTCAAATGAGCATTAGCATCACTCCAAATGAACCAAACTATCAATGGAAGCAGACCAGGGTTTGTTTAAACTGGACCCATAAAGACCACCAAACATTTTCGTTAGATAGACCATTCCATTGGCGATCACACGGCCCTGGTCACTGGCTTCCTGCCATAGAAACATAAACTTTATCATGATCCAAAAAATTAATGACAGCAAAAATAAACCCCAACCACCTTTTCCCTTCATCATACAAATCTATACTCAGTGTTCAATTCGCTTTCATTACCACCTCTTCCCTGAAGTTCTCATCGGGGACTCCCCTCGTGTAAACACAGCTTAATTACTGTTGAAACCTCCAAAATGAAAAAAAAAGAAAAAGTCTGGTTTTGATCAACGAGAAAAAGAAAGAGCATTCACCCAGGGGCTACCTGTGGCCAGAATTTGAAATGCCATCAAAGACCTTCTGGTCTCCTCCTCATCCCCTTAGAGAATAATTACACTTACTGTATCGGCTGCTTGGCCTGATTCGTGGTAGCAGCTTGAGAGACGGCCAAACGCTCTTGGATGAAAACGGACAGAAATTTGGAGTGCAGGGTGCTTGTCTTTTCATTTTCCTTGGCCGGGCTTTTGACAGCCTCAAAAACGCTGGTAAGCTTTGAGACACTTTGAACCGGACGATAAGGATCAGCTCAAGTCAGACATGTGTTAGGCTAAGAGGAATCTAATTTTTCACCAGGGCTCTCCAAAGCGCCGCGACATCCGTAATTGAATATAGAGTCTCCAGATAAAGTGATCAAAGCGCTGAGCTTGCAAAGTTAATGAAAATAAATAGGGCTAAAACATTACATTTGTCTTTGGTGACAGAAGGGGTTTCAAAGGATGCTGTTTGATACTGGGACCTGTCTTTTAATGGGGATCGTAATGAGGGGTTTATTTTTTATTTTGAAATAAAGAGAAAAACAAATCACAAGAGGACAGCATTTTTGATTACGATGGCCAGTTCTGTTCTATGTGTGCACTTGCAGCGTGGAATAGATCCATCCATTCCTGATGTGGCTCCCAGCAGTCGACAGCTCTGCCAACCGTTGTCATTTTCTGGCAGCCAGATTACTCTTGGGGTGGCATTTTCACAGTTGTCAAGTGAGGATTTAATGGCCAATTATCCTCAGATAAATATATCTCTGCTGAGGAGAGGGAGCCATGGTAGGAGTGGGAGACTATCGCTTCTAATTGTGGGCTAAAGAAAGAGGGAAAACATGTCTGGTCAAAGCCTCCAGAGACGAGTCGACTTCCCTATATCCCCGCGCTGCCACTTCATCATCACCCGAGAAAGAGAGTAGGATCCCTTAAAATAAGAATCCACTGTACTGTAAATCACGTGTTGTGCTTACAGCACAGAGTACACGCTGTCGTTAAACAGGGTGTCACCATCCTCGCTTTGACCAGAGCCTCGCTGTCGATGGCTGTTTTTTCTTCCCTTCCCTTCACGTCAGGAAGGGAAATTGTTCCGTGAGGACACGGCTGAGGCCGGTGAGATGACTGAAGCGCTGCAGAATTGATGGGATTATGGAAGGAAAACACTGGAAAGCAAATGTAGCACATTGCCGTCGGTACTGCTGACGCAACTTCAGAGAAAACAGTGGAAGAGAAGTAAGGAATTGGTAAATGTTGCAACATGATGCACAGTTTTATTTATACAAATGATTGCAAAAAGTCACCCTTGCAAACTGAATTGATTGAATCTCATTCAGACATTATCCACTACTCCTTCCCTGGGCCGGGTATGGTTTTGTTTGAGAAGCAGCAGTGATGGAAAAAGGCTGATTTCAGGCTCTGGCATTATACAGACATATGTCTCTGTTGCTGGCAGGTTCGCAGTGTGTAGACGTCAATGGGGATGGAGGCTAACAGGCTGAGTGACCTGTGCCGACGTCACCTCAGGTTAATGACAATGACAGTCTCAATCGCCAGGGTGGTTTAGAGGATTTAATGCTTCCCCTTTGGCACCAGGAAGTGCTGATAATGATGCCGGGTGGCACAAAGCGTGTCCTTCTGACATCTGCAATGATTTAGACTCCAGCAGTGGTAGGCAAGTTCATATACTAGATCTCCACACACACACACACACACACACACACACACACACACACAGCAGAAGGCAGGTGTGGACACACACGTTATGTCCAAATTATGCTTCAAATAACCTGCTGTCATCTCCATGTTGTGATATTGGAACAGTGCACAATCAGTAGATCAGCCAGATGTATCCCTGGGTCCCCCATTAAGAAAGTAAGCTTTCACCAATAGTAATAATAATAACATCAACAACAACAATAATAATAACAACAGTAATAATAACAATAACGGAAATAATCATTTATATTAATGATACATTGATGATGCCAATTATAATAATGAAAGCTGTGATAATAAGAATGATAACAATAATAATAGTGAGTCCTATCAACAATATTTGGAACCAATATAGTAACCAAATGGTATGGTGTAATATTATGGTATATAGTAGTCTACATGCACATAGGTAAACAAGAACACTAAAGGATCATTGAATATGTTGTGTATGGTGGTCGATGGATATTCTATGGATTTAATGGTTTTTGATGTTATATTGTGTGGGATTTGGCAACATCTATTGAGTATAATCATGCCATATTTATTTTAATCCCAAATGAATTAAAACGACTTTACCTGAAACTCTTGCATTGGACTTTTACTTTTTAATTGACAAACTAAAATAATGTGAAAATCCACAAAACTATCTTGAAGATGCTCTTTAAGACTTTATTTTTATATCCAGACTGTGAGCAGCAAGCTTCCCACAGCCTGTATTGTCACTGCTGCTGTCCAACCAGTTGTGACAATGCTTTGCGTAACGCTAAGCCAGCTGACTCTGACACACTACAGCCCACCACCAGCGAGGATAGCGAAGGCAAGGAAGGCATGATGGCTCTTGGATAGATTTCAATAGACGTAATTGGCTTAAGTGACAGCACTGCTCAATTTCGTGCCGCATTTTTTTTTAAAGCTAACAAGCTACCTTGCTAACCAGCTTTTAGATACAACCATGTGCAATGACCTGTGCTACTCATGTCACAGTCTGAGGATGTCAAACCCGGGAAGCCGGACATATTTAATGCACATGGCTCATTATTTCAGATTGTAACATACAATTTCGGCAGTGTTTAAAAAAAGAAAGATACCAATTACATCTCAACATTAGGGCTGTCAGAATGCACATCAATACTCGGTGACTTATTAAGCCACTTTTTCTGTCAATTACCGAATAGCGCGCGGTGCCGTTAAGCTAATATTAGCATATGGCTGCTGAGGTAACCCAGTCTTTCATTAAGAATTATATTTTGAACTCTCGATAGAAAGAGATCAACAATATTTATGCTGCTTAACCAGCTGCGTCCATCTTCTAATGCTGTGAAAAGTTATCTTAAGTGATGTGAAATTTCCTCAACGCATCTGATCAAAAACCAACTGCTACTCATACCTGCTCACAATCACTACTCTCTAGCCTTCGCCTGTCATTCCCTGCTCACCTCCTCTTCCTCTCCTCTCCTTCGCCTCCACTCTTTATATTTACATTATCATCATTGACACCGTAATGACTGGTGTGATTATGCATGCGGACGGGGACTGTGAACGGGTGTGTTGACACGGTGTTGACAGGCTGGCGCGGTCACATCTCTCCCACTGTCTCAGGTGGGGAGCTCTGGTTATGCACAGCCTTCATTTAGATTCGATTACAGTGATGCACGCCTTATGGGTGTCACTTCCCTTCCGCTTCACAATTTAGGGAGAAAGGATGGGCAGTAATTGTGCTACCTGGGTGCCGAAGCCCTGGTGGCAAATCAAGCAGCGGGTGCACGGTGGCACATTGTCTGGCTGCCTTTCCCCCCCAGCTCATTTATTTGCCTCCAGTTGTCAATGTGGGGAATATCACTACGTGCAAATTAGCCGGTTGGGCCTTCAAGGGGCCACGCAGCCCTTTTCCCCGCCCACCTCGCGCCAAGCGAAGCCTGTTGTGTCCAATTACACACCGGGTGGTTGTGATTAGCATGTATAACTAGCATCTCCAGCACGCAGCGACCACGCAAACATAGGCAATAGAGACACATACTGTATGTATACAATGCACAACGTAAACAAACACATTGATACAGTCTTATACCCATAATTCTTCCTCACTGATGCACAGCTTTGCCTCCTCTGGGTCTTTGCGCACACACATATAGCGTATTCTAAACAACACGTATACGTGACACATGCCACAATGACACATATTCCCAAAGTCAGAGAATCTGCTGGGAACAAAGAGATCACACATTTGTCTCCAGTCAACAGAGGGAACTCTCATCTAACCGGCTCCAAAGCCTCTGGGTATTGCATATTGTAAATAGCCAGCAGCAGTGCACTTATGTGGAGCAGAATGGGGGGAAAGCATGCTGGTTTTTGGTCGGTTTGAAATGAAATGTTAGATCCGTAGCGTTTACTGTCGTACAGTTGTTGTTATTTCAGTCCATGGATATTTGCGGCGTGTCTCTCGACTTGCCCCGACCAGAGGAACAACATTACTCAGGCCCCCTGGCCACATGTGAGCGCCACATTACGACGAGCAGCGCTGGCCTCTGACCGCCCCTGCTCTTTAAACAAAAGGAGGCAGCGAGTTCAAAGCCGCGTCTGTTTTACGTGTAGTCATGGTGGCCCGCCGTCGGCTGCTTTCATCATATCTCTCAGCGATGCCACATTGCCCAGAGGGGGTGATGTCACAGAGAGGTCAAATATGAAAAGAGAGGGGTGGGAAGCGTCTGCCAAGGACTTGTGGCGAGAGACAAATTTAACCAGAAATGTTCTTAGACGGAGCGGCGAGGAGGCATCATGTGGCACGTTCGCCTCCGCGCCTGCACATCAGCCGGCGAGCAGTCAGCCAACTGCGAGGCCGCGAGGACCGGAGGACACGGATAGTCGACCACATGCTTCTGTTTATGTCTCTGTCACTCTTTGTCTCCTCGCTGGAGTCGAGCTGGAACGGACAAAGTGCTCCGCCAAACAAAGGGAGCGCTCCTCAGAACGACGCTCGCGGCTCGGAGCAGCTGTGGAAATGTCAAACGGGGCTGAGATGAGAGAAGCGTTGCGAGGGGGATGAAACTGCTGACACCTCATTTCCTTTTATTCCAACGCTACTTTTGTCACCGAGTGTTTTTTGGATATGTGGAGACCCCATCGCTCGTCACTTGTGCTTTCCACCCAGACATCAACCGTGGAAGCACAACACATGCTATCACGCAAACGCCTCCTTGTGAACCATTTGTTCTCTGCTCTTTGTTTGAACCTGCCTCGTCTGTTTCTCCCCAAATCTACTTTTTTAGGGGGATTACAGAGGAAGAGACTGTTATTCAGACTGGCTGCAGCGAGTGTGTTGTGATCGCTGTCTCCACTATCACTATTCTTTTCTTCCTGCAAACGTAAATCTCATGTTTTAAAGATGCCTTTAATGGGAATCAAAGTCTAAATATTTCAATGCGGCTATTTTATTATTCAGCAGACTCACAGGCATTTCCACTGCGAGAAATCCATGTGCCGCGTGTCTTAGCGGTGCAGGTACATGGCTTCAGCTGGCAATATTACAAGGATTAGCATGGCATATGAAATATTTAGTGGATTTCTTACTCCCTCCCTCTAAAACCTTATAAATCAAATGACTGCCAAATGTCATTAAAGTGATGGTCGTTGACTGGCGAAGGGAGCGAGTCTCTTTTCATATTTAAATTTGGGCAGGGAGAAATGAAAGGTTACTTGGTTGGGCTGACAACCCCCAGTGCCCCTCTGCTGGTGGCTGAAGGCTGCGGGAAGGGCATTTGGAAGGACATGTGAAAGAGGTGGTATTGTGTGACGGGCCGGTCGGACGTCCACGAGGGGGTGGGAGGGGAACCGGTGTCCCGTTGGCACATGCAGGCGGCGGCGTCTGTCCCGCAGTTTTCATTAGTCAAAGATGTTCTCTCTCCACTTTTCTTATTTCGGGGCGAGCGGGACGACCAGCTGTCTCTGTCACCAACTGTCACTCGCATTGTCTGTCCTTGCTCGCCGGCTGAACACGACCAGCTGTCTCTGTCACCAACTGTCACTCGCATTGTCTGTCCTTGCTCGCCGGCTGAACAGATGACGGACATTTGAATGGCAGGCGCCCCCCCCCTCCCCTCTCATGCAGCCCAATCATCGATATTCATCCCCTCGCCCACCTCCAGCCTCCCCGAGTCATTCATATGTAAACGCGGAGATAAAACATATGGTGCTAATTTGCAACAAATCAACAGTGACCCGGGCTGACTTCCTACTTCAGCAATGTAGTTGCTCGACGCCCATGCAGCACCTGTCTGTGTTTGAAGCCTTTGCCTTATTCATTACCAAACCGTGTTGGTAAAACAGTGTAGCAGCAGGCCTGTAATTTGCATTCCTCCCTACAAGGTGACATAATGATGTAAATTATCAAAGAAAACACTTGATTTTGTGTAAGACGCCGAGGTTGTTGTAATGCCATTGGCGTCGGTCTCGCGAGACGGTTTGAAAAGGAAAATTATAATAGATACACGGGGCTCTGTTTGTTGCCTTAACTCCAAAGGGAAATCAGCTTCAAAATGCATGTGAACCCCGTTGAATGGCAGCTGTCCTCGTGTCGGCACCTCATCGCAAATGACAGCGCTGATCTGAGCCGGGATACAATGAGGCAAACAAACTTTGATTTCACTTCACTTACATCATTAGAGCCGCTCGTAAGGGGTCACAGCATCCGCAAATCAGATGGAGGAACATGACGGAAATCATAGCCGGATTAAAAGGGAAACAGCGTTGACAAAGTTAATATCCATTATACATCAAATTGATAATGTTAATTTTGAGTAAGTCAAAGGTGTGAAATATTCATGTGGAGCTGTCCAAACTTGTTTTTTCTATTCCTTTTCTCTCCTCCTCCTTCTTCTCTTCATGTTGACTTGACTTTCTTCTCCATTAATTATCATGCCCAGGAGGTTTTTCAGGGAGAGGAGCAGCCATCAGGCTGAATCATCTTGACAAGGCGGCATGGCCCAATTACACCAGTGCTCCGCCGGGCTTTGATGTGGCGGAAAAGCAGAGAGATAGGGGCAAATTGCACAGCCATATTATGGTAATGATCTGATTTAATCCCACCACTAAACTTTATGTAGCTTGTTTAAAGAAGATGCTAACGCTAATTACAGAGGTGCGCTGAGGTGTTGGGTGGGATCGGGCGGAGAAGGGCTGAGCCGAGGGGGCCCTGTGGCGCCGGCGCGGCCGCCATGGCTGTTGGGGATTTTTTTTTCCAAGTCTACAAAGTGCAGCTCATAAATGTTGTAAATGAAAATGAGACAAAGTGGACTTATTTCCGTTTAATTATACATCCAGCGCGGGTGAAAAGGTCGTGGGTCCAGGAGGGTTTCTGCCCGAGCTCGGAACCTGTTGGGCGACCGTTGTTAATTAACACATCTGAGGACGGGAAGGTAACACGGGTTCGAGGTAACAGGAAGGAGACGGAGACAGGAGAAAAGGGAGAAGGCGGGGGATGGGGTGGTGGAGGTGGGGGTGGTGTTGGAGAGGGGTGTTACAAGGAACGCACGATAATATCAGCCTGTAATTAACTTGTCACTTCAATTACAGCCCCTAAGATTGGAATTGTCTTGGGTTATGGTGCCGGGCCCTGTCTGTATGGTTAATTAGTCTGACGAATAGCCACCATGCTCCGCTCTCTCCGCGCTCCATGCCGTCACGCCTGCAGCTATTTGGTTTATTGTTCCCCGTGATTGACTAGCATGGAGCCAGGAGCTCATCCAGCTCCGCCGAAGGAGCGCGACTGATCAGCTGTCAGAGGTGAAGCAACTCCATACACTCCTCCATTACGCTTCAACGGCTGTTGTGACTTTAACCTCTTTGCATAGGATGTAGTATAGAAAGATGGCTATAGCGTCCATGACGTCACCCTTAGGTTTAGGTCTACTATTAGGTCGTGGGCGGTTCCCTCATCGCCATCTTGCCAATCCCTAACTCTTCCTACTTCCTGGTTCATCAAAATACAGTACAGACTTAAAGTTGACCATTTTAACATGGGAGTCTATGGGGATTGACAGCCTCAAATGGCCACCCCGTGAACTGCAAGTTTTCCGACTTCCGTATTGAACTCATCCATCAGCCTCGGACTGACTGCAACCTCAGCATTTAAAAAGTTAAAGGATGGTCCATAGTGTGAACCCACCTGTCGACCACCACTGCAAGAGCAAAAAGAAAATAACAACGGAAAAGGAATTAATAGAGATTAACTCATATCGCTGTTGTCTCCGTGTTCCTCTTGTTTATCAAACCACAAGCCATTTGCGCCAGTGGAGATATGAAAGCAAATATAAATATCAGGCTGACAAATTGCTGACTAGAGAGCCGTCACAAAGCATCTGTGTAGGAACAGGTTTATCTTTGATAGCGTCTGTTCTGCTCTGAGGAGAACTGTGTACGTATCAATTGGAAGAATAAAGTAAACATAATTATCCGTTTGCATTACGCTTAGAGACAGATCAAAGTTATTTAGCATTCCCGGATAGGTTTTTTTAAAAACTTTTTAAATGCGAGCGAGGCGCTATAAATATACATTAGAGAGATGGAGAGAGAGAGAGAGAGAGAGAGAGAGGGAGAGGGAGCTGCATCATTCGCTATGGTTTGTCCTCTGCGTTACCTTTTCTCCAAGAAGACGAGGACATCTCCTGGGAACGCTGAAGGCCTCTTTGTGAAGATTCGTCACTTACACAGGCAGTTGTGTGTACTATCACAGCTCCTGGTGTAACGCTTTGAAAAGCGCACTGTTTTACAGAAGTTGCACTTGCGGAGGACTTGTGAAGATGTGTTGAGCATTTTGACACAGGTTGAATCCGCAGTGGGTTGGGCCGCAGTCTCTGAGTCTCAGAGGAAACTAAGACAGTTCTCGCCTGTTCTCAGGTACTTCAAGAGAGACAAAGACAGGAGCTAATATACTTAATATTCCATTTAATTTTTTTCTGTTTTGAAGGTCCAGTGTGTAAGATTTAAGCGGCATTACCATTTGTCTTAGCAGAACTTGTACTGCATAATGACTATACTGTTTGATACCCTGGACTTTTTGTTGAAGGTACTCTATTGTCTCTGTGGTCCGGAAATGAAATGAGAGTGGCTCATTGTTCATGACCCTGTATCCGGCGACACAATGGCACCATCAGGGGTGTTTCAGGCAGGTGTTTCCACCTGGGTCAATGTCTGAAGTGACTTGGGTCACCTCTAGGATTCATTCTTGGAAAAAGAGGCATGTGCTGGCTCCTGAGTGTCAATGGCTTCCTCTGATATACTTGCACCAACCATGTTGAAAGGCTCAGCAATGGAGTCTGCAAACAAATGACTGGCAACTGGGTTATACCCATAGACTGTATATAAAGATGGACATAACGTCCTTGTACTCACCTGTTGGTTTCAGCGGAGTGGCTTTGAGGCAAAATGCAGGCGAGTCCCTCATCACCATCTTGCTGAACTGTAACTTCTGCTGGTTCCTGGTTCATTTAAAAGCAGGCACTCACGAAGCTATGGTGCCGTCACACCTCACCTTTGGTACGTGCCAGTCAAGAGACCAAACCTTTAACCATGCACAATTTCAAATGTGGAAAAAATAAAAATAAGCAAGTTAAAAATTAAAATTTCACCCCCCGTACATTTGACAAGGAAAAACATGTGACTGATTGAGACCAAAACCAGAGTTAGTACCAGGCTTTAAACATGTTTCTGAAGTTGACCATTTTAACATGGGAGTATATCTGGATTTGCTCCCTTTTGGAGTCATCCTCCAGTGGCCACCCTGTAAAATGCAAGTTTTTTGCATATTATGCCTATTATGCATCTGCACTGGAGGTTGCCCCTATTCAGTGAAGCATGGCCAAAGCCTCCATCAAGCACCAGGTAACAGCTCTGTGGCTTCCAGTGCTATCACCAAATACCTTTATAATTCAGAATGCCCAAATGTTCCCGTTCTGCACTTAGATGACATGATCCAATGACCATTTAAGGATCAGCGCTAAATCCCCAACTCCAAGTCAAACAGCAGCTGTGTGGTTATATATGTCACCATGCCTCATTGGTCTGAACTCACAGCAGTGATGTGGATACTGATGGATTGACGTCACTTGTGGTATAGTTGGGTGCTGAAAAACCAGCACTTACATCCTTGTACTAAAAGCAGTGTTTTCTTGCGAGCATGTGCCATGGGCACGTCATCCATTTGAGGTTACGACGCTCCGGTCGTGGCAGAAGAAGAAGTCTTGGCTCTTGAGGTGGAGGCCTTGGGTGGAGGCTTCCTTTGCCTTGTTCTCCTGCATGTATCTGTCAGCCTGTGGCCTTCAGAACTCCAGCCCTGAGAGAGCTCTCCGGGGGCCCCGCTCTGCCTGACATTGTCATTACTGGACAACACAAATGTTGTGGTTTACAAGACTGCAAACAAAGAGATTCTGTGTTTCTCTTTGTGATTTCAGTGAAGCAGCATGGTCGCACACATATTTGCAGGGAGCAAAACGATCGGCCAACCTATCAATCAAATCCGGCTCTAGAGAGATCGGATGAAAAAGGGCTTGTTGATTACTTTCAAGCCCAAGAACGTTTTTACGAGACATCTGCCATTGCACAGTCTATTCCTGGCTTTGTTTCTTTGTATTACGATTCCTCTTGAAAGAAAGCACACACCATCATTCAAAAAAAGTGATAATTGTCTGCCTGATCTGGTCTAGTGGCAGTCCCCCACGTGAAATCCATCCCAGCAGTAACGGGAGGAAAAACAGGGAACACGCACCTCACGAATGAACTGGCACTGTGAACCTCCGCAGTAGGAAAAACTCAATTCATGTGAGCTCAGTTATCAAGCACAGACCTTTTGATCAGCATAAACCGATGTCGTAAACTGGCCTTGCAGATGCGATTTTTTTCCATTCTGCAACTTGCATACAAGTTATTAAGGGGCCTCCTCCACCTTTGTAGTCATCAATCACAATAATGGTCATTGACAATGCAGTTTGGCCCACGACACCTTGGACATGCTGATGAAATGTGTCGGAGATGAGGCTTTGGAAAATCCTGAATCTGCAGGGGAAAGTGGGTTAAAAGGCAGAAATTAGCCTGACGTTTGCTTTGCGATGGTGATGTTGCGTCCAGGCTGGCTTAAAAAAAATAAAAATAAAAAAATAAAGGTATTGAACTGATTAACATGTTACCCTTTTTCTTCTCCCTGGGAGGATCAAACATAGAAGTTCAGCCAGCTTCCTTTAGTGCTGCCATACATGTGTCCCTTCTATCGTGGATATGATGTGAGAGCTGGAGGAGTCCAGTGCCTCATGTTGTTTCAAGATTACTGCATCTGTGAGAGCGTTTACCAAATGACCACATAGAGCAACACAGCCTGCATTTGAAATGGCTAATGACAGTTTGTTGAAAAAGTTTCAGTCAAGTGAAGTGGTTTGAAAAGGACCCTCTAAAACAGGGGTGTCAAACATGTGGCCCGCGGGCCAAAACCAGCCCACCAGAGGGTCCGAAATGGCCCATGAGATGACTTTCAAGATTGTTGGGATGGACGTCATGTCAGGTTGCTTGCAAGACAGGATAGAGCGCTAAATCAGAAACACATCTATTTTCCCATAATGCATTATTTCTGCGAATGACCATGTATTTCATCAGTCCCACACACCATAATATGCACATGTCTCTAAATGTCCTCACAGGGGTCCTCGCTAACTAATTGTTAGTCGACCTGCTGTGGTCAAAACAGTCAAAAGATCAGCTGTTATAGCTGCTCTCACCTGCCTGTTTTGGCCCTCTCAGGAAAATGCTCTGTTTTGAGGGGGAGTGTCACAGAGCCCTTCCCCTCTCCTCTCGCAAGTCTGCTCAACCAATGGTTGTCATGCTCGGATTAAGATGACGCTCTAAGTCACATGGTGCTCCGTCACCATGTGAGCATGAAGACCATTGGCTGAGATGGGTACCTGTGACCCAATGACATCATATATCGATAGATATTGGACATACAAGTATATTGTGAACTATGCATGATTTCTTTTTATTATAATAATTGAACAACTAGTGTGTTGGGTCTGCTGACACTGTCGTTGGAGCTATGTATAATTACTTTTGATGGTGCATTAAAGAATCGTTTATATTTCTGAGTGATAATTGCTCCATTGACTCACAGCTACAAAGTCAGGATCTAATGTGACACATGCTGTGAGGTCAAGTTTGATTTAGCAACAACCTGTAATATATTACATCCACACCTGGTAACTTGGACTTTGTTCATTGGTATGGTACTTTAACATGCACCGATAAATCAAGCTCCTACATCAAAGTTATCCTAAAGGCGAATAAAACCCAATACAAAGCTGTCACACTTCACAAACTGCACAGAACTGCTTAATAAAAGATGACGCCACAAATACCAAATATGTCTGTTATTGCAAGTGACATTGTCATTATGCACTGACACAGCATCCCTGCTCTAGTGGGGCATAAAAAGTGTCCTACTAAACCAGCAACATAAACACACTGATAAATTACATTTATATGCCATCAAGCTGCGACATTTGCTGACACCAAAAGAATGTTTCCCTCGATCTGCCGAGGCGATGGTTCTCATTATCCGGCCCAGGAGTGAGCGTCGCTGGCTTGTTAATGAAAAGTACACAGACAGTGACCTTTGTGAAGTCTCCCCTGCAAATGACAGAGTTAACAAACTCCAGTGAGGGTGCAGGGAGAAGTGGAACGGAGAGCGAGGGAGAGAGAAGGTCTTGCAGTAATAAAAGAGCTCTGCATTTATTTGAATCCTCGTGTTGTCATGTTGGATGGACGCTGATGAGGTCAGAGGGGTCACCGTGGTCACCATTTCTCCCAATTCCCGTTCCAGCATGAAAATGAAAATTCCAAAGCACTGCCCAGGCACAGAGGGAGCTGGAACGAGTAGAAAGACGGCACTTTAATTCTCCAAAGACTGCGGAGGAATTTCTATAATGGCTAATGTCTTAATTAGCCAATAAGAAATAATAGAGCCCAGGACTGAAACGCAGCCCGCCAAATCATGACAAAATGGCAGCGACGGGTTCATCCGAAAAAACAAGCGTCTCATTAAGCACAGGCTAATTTCCTACTTTGCAGACAAGGTTTATGGAGCCAAAATCAAATGCAAAAGTTTATTAAATGTAGGTGTGTCCTGGCAGACAGCTCGTAAAAAAATTATGTTTTGCTTCCCTTTATGTATCCAGATATGCAAGCTGGTATTTTTGTGGTATTATTGTACAACTGTAAAGGCACATTGAAAAACAATTAGAGGATTTACTGCCAGGCATCAAATTAAACCGCCTGTGACCTCTGGGTTCACTCAGTCATTTTCATAAATCCTTGCCTGTGGACTGATTTATTGAAAGACCTTAAGACGGGTTACCAGACCAACTGTGAATTTGCTGAGTTGATGATGGCACCATGTTTTTTCTACCACAGCCTATTAGGCTCCTCTGGAGCTTAGCTGATCACTGCTGATGAAAGGGTCAACACAATGACAGTTGCTATATGAGATGCAATCAGCCCTGGCACCATTAAGGCCAGGGTAATCATCCTTTATAGTGGTATCGGTTTGTAAAAGATAGTACACAGCAGAACGAGTGTACGACTGTGGAGACATGTTACTGTGAGTGCAGCCAGGCCTCAGATTCAGCTTGTTCGAATTGTTTGGAGATAGAGTCAGAGAAGTGATGGCCTCATTACATCAAACAGAAACTAGTTAGAGTAACCCCCCCCCCCCCAAGTAACTCATTTAGTAACTGATGCATAGCATTATAAAAGTTATTAGTTATAGTTACCAATTACTTCACCATAAACCTAACTATTTTAGTTTTTTTAGAGTTATAGCATAATAATAGTAACTACACTTCACCATAAAAGTAACTCATTCACGTCATCATAAAAGTGATTAGTTATAGTTACTAGATACTTCACACTAAAAGTAAGTAATTTAGTTACTGAGTTACATTATCAACATAACTAGTTATAATTACTTTTTTTCTTCACCCTGAAAGTAACTAACTCACAGCGTTATCACAATTATTAGCTATAATAAAAAGTAACTAATTCAGAGTTATAGTACTTCCCTCAACAAGTAACTAGTCATAAAAGTTATTTGTGTGACTGTGTGTTTATGTTAGTGTGTGAGCACCCGCCCACCTCTGCCTCTGACCATGGAATGTGACTCTACCTTATCCAGTCATCATCCCTTATACTGTTCATTCTCAGTAAGGGTAACAGCGTCGTAACCGCGGAACCGCTAACCAGTTATTCCCAACTCTGCACGAGTCGTCACTCTCAGGCGGTGTGGGTCGTCCACTCGTGTTGATTCAGAGCATCTGGAGCAGCAGAGACTTTCAAACGCAGCTGCCCTCAGGTCCGACCCGACCTGTGTCTGCACACTAACACCTCCTCACAAGTTTTTTGGGGGCGTGTCTCAATGTCTCGGCACTTTGTAGGGCTGTTCTTTGCTGCTCAGCAGGTGCCCTTTCTCACGCTCTCGCCGAGACCATATGGGCGCGTCCGGGCCTCAGCCTCGTGCCTCATGCCTCAGCCTCATGCCTGCGTGAGCTCCTGCCAAAGCCCTGTCACACCTGAGTACAGAGGATCAAAGCGTCCCGCCGTGCCTACAACAGCACAGCTGCTGCACGTGCCACACTTCCTTCTCGGCCGCCACTTCCTCTGCTTTCAGCACATGTGTTCTCCAAGGTTGACCGCTAATCCCGCGCATTACGGCGTCTGCGGGGCGAGTGACAGCTCTGGAAACTCTCGGCCGTGTGGTTGTGTCTTCCGCGACGCGTGTGCAGCTGTAGGTTTCCTCGTGTGTTTGTTTGTCCCTGTTAGTTTTTGCCTCGACGTAACTTTGCGTCTTCTCACGCGGCCAAACCGTAACCAGCGAGGCATGATCGTCACCGGGGTTTCCACTTGTAAAACAATGGCTTTGGCCGGGCGATCGAGGCTGATTTACATACCAGACGAGAGAGAAAGAGAGAGAGAGAGAGAGAGAGAGAGAGAGAGAGTGAGAGAGAGAGAAAGTTCTCCGTTTAAAGATCTTTCATTAGAGAATTCCTCCGGGACGAGCAAAGTGCTGACTCCAGCCAAAGCAAGAGAAACCTTCTGGTTCTAGATAAAGTCAATGTGTCCGAGCCACAAACAAACAAACAAACAAATTAAGACTATCATGATTAAGCAGGAGAGAGAGAGAGGGAGAGAGAGAGAGAGAGAGAGAGAGAGAGAGAGAGAGAGAGAGAGAGAGAGAGAGAGAGAGAGAGAGTGAGGGAGAGAGATCGATCGATTATCACTTGGCCCACACAGATTTTTCAGAATTGTGTTTACCACTTGATGGGACGAGTGGAGATGAAGTCCATGTCTCCTGCAGCTCGTCGTATCGACGTCTGCAAATGCTCTCAATCTAAGTTAACTTTTTTTTTTTTTTTTTTGCCGGAATTGATTTGGAAAATATCACCAGGGGTCCCTTTAAGGCTCTAAGCCCCATTAATTTCCTCTGGGAAATCCATCTTTGTCCTTTTACATCAAGTGGAATGGGGGATTTATTTGTACTTTGCGAGCAGCTTAATGAAACCAAACCCAGAGAATATTATCACATGTGTATGATGTTTGTAGTATTACTGAATTGGGAATAATGGTCCAAGGTTGTAAATCTGTGAGAATGACTGTTGCAGCTCACTCCTGCACAAAATGAGTGGAGTTTATAAACATCCATGGAAAAGTTGTTTGTGCTTTTTTGCAACTATCACACTTATTCAACATGTTCGTCAATTACACATGCAGCTTGTCATGGGGTTTCAAGTTCAACAAGGTACATTTAAGACTTTCAAAGACAATAATCAATGTAACATCTACTTTCTTAAACAACATTCAACCTGAATTTGATATTAACACCAAACAAAACCAGTGACTGTATATAAAGACGGATGTGGTGTCCGTGACGTCACTCACAGAGTTCTGCAGAGTGACTCACTCGTCACCATCTTGACTCCTGGGGTGGAGGTTGCCACAGCGTCCACAACGTGCCACGTGTCACTCAGGAGGTCACGCCCTTAATTATGCACTATTTCAAACATCATTACAATAGAATATATTGTTCGTACCAGACTTGAAACATATTTAATTCACCTCTGACATAGTTTTTATTAACAAGGGAGTCTATGGGGATTGACTTGCTTTTTGAGCCAGCCTCAAGTGGCCACCTTGTGAACTGTACGTTTTTTTGTGTATTGAACCCAATGCTGATTAGCTTTTGAATCATTTCAACTCATATTTTGGGGGGAATATTGTTTGCGTTCATCACTTTGCCTCATTTGGCATGAATGATATGAAACTGCATCCTCCTCTTCTATCCTTTTTCATCTTTCCATGATTAGACGCATCCAGAGTTTCTGAGGCCCAGTGGAAACCAGGACTGTTGAATTATTTTTCATTTCAACAAATCTCATACAAAACCATGTGTCATGTATTTTTATGCAGAGTCCGTGTATTGATGAAGGACAGATGTTCATCAGCCCCGTGTACAACAACATATTGGTTTTAGCGGAGGAAATGCTGCTCAGATGTTTGGGATAAAGAAAGTCCCCAAAAATCCAAATATGGTCTCCGCTAATGTGGACAACATCAATAGCGGTGTTTATGGTTCTGTGTAACAGATAAATAGCGTAATTCTACTGATAATTGACTAATCAGTCCTTGTAAAAATGTGGAAACCATGACAGAGCTCACTCAGGCTGTACCCAATGTTTAGCTGTATGTTTTGAATAAGCGATAATTCCTGGGAGAGGGGGGATAGCGCTTGCTTGCATAACTGATGATCACTGTACCATTACTGGGACGCAAGCAAGCAAGGCCGTGCTTTTATTTTTATGATGCAGATGTGTATCAGAAGTGAGTCACCGCTCCTCGGCACAGAGAACGACGGCATTGTGATGTACCGGCGCTATTGTCTGACTGCCAGATGCAGCGGTCGCAGTTTGGATGTTTTCATGACAACTGTTAAATCTCAGGCAAAGCCGCAGAGTTAGCACATCCCAGAGGTCACGATGTGGACCACTGCTACACACACACACACACACACACACACACACACACACACATATAGAGTCAAGATGTTGCAGACTCATCCTGAAACACGATATCGCGGGTCTCCATGATACTTGGCCATGGCCTCCCTCGGCAGATTTCAATTAGAATACTGAGACACTGCAGTGTGAGCGTTGATAACGTCACCAAGATGTTGTTTTGTGGTGTTGTGAGTTTGTTTGTGCTGTAATTGTTGACCAATGTTTGGAGTTTTATTGGCTTCCCAGGAAATATGATAAATCCTCATGTCTTCTGTAATTTCCCAAAACAATCCTGAGTAACAGTGGAGGCATATCTGGAACATGTGTAGATGACTGGAGTTTATGTGTTTTTCTCAGATTTTGGATACAGCTAGGTGGGGTTCAACCTGTAATGATTCACTCGAATGTGTAGTATTAGGTCTGGACGTGCATCAGACCATCTGACGTACATGTCGTTTCTGTCATGTGTCAACAGAGGGCGATCAATGGCCAAAACATGTGTTCCAAAACAGCCAGGTCTCATTACCCAGGGAGCCATGTTGTATCCAAAATAACAATAGTGACGATACTACTACTACTAATAATAATAACAATAATAATAATAATGATAATATTAACAACAACAACAACAACAATAATAATTATAATGATAATAATAATAATGGTAATAACAACAACAACAACAAAACAACAACAACAACAATAATATTAATAATTATTATTATTATTAATATTATTATAATAAAATTAATAATGGGAGTTGCAAAGGAAGAAAAACAATGCAATTCGTGGCATTATGATAAAGAAGGCACATCATTTATAAGCAGAACATATGATAACAACAACAACGATACACTTTAATTATTAGCATTACCGTAACTACCTTATAATTACATCATTATTGTTGATGGGAACACAGATAGCAATCGAGTGGGTTGCAGATACATAATCTGGACACTTGGTGGCACCATAATTTACGTAAGAGTCCCTGTTGAAATTGGATGGATACAAAATGGCTTCAAATCACAAGTTGTCACTACTGTCACCGTAAACGGATTTGAGGTTGGACTGTTGCATTATGGCGAAACCTTCCTGAGGTGAATACTCATGATACTGTCAACACGTTACCATTAGTAAGGCTGTTCGTCATCTTCATAGCGTGTAATCCCAGTGATTTAGCCGCAGTAGAGGAGGCGCCACAGACAAGTGGTGCAAGGTCACTCATTCATCTTTATCTGACCGGGAATAATAATAAAAATGTTTTCCAATATATTCAAAGGAACCGTGAGTCCTGTCAGGTTTGTTTGAACTTGACTTTCGAAAGACGTGACGGCTTTATTACAGATTGTTGCAAAATCAAAGTCGACCTCATTGCATGTGTCACATTAGATCCTGACTTTGTAGCTGTGAGTCAATGGAGCAATTATTACTCAGAAATGTAACCGTTTCTTTAATGCACCATCAAAAGTAATCATACATAGCTCCAAGGAAAGTGTCAGCAGACCCAACACACTAGTTATTAAAGGTAAAAAGTAATTAAAGACAATGCATACAAAGTGAAAAATGATAAAAAATAACTGAAGAAAATCAGAACCATACAAATATCCAACATATAGTTCTGATTTAAAAAGTATAAAATCCCCCTTCTGTGAACTTACTTTCAAATGTCATAAATCCCAGGTTAGGATCATGTACATCTCGCTGATTTACAACTTATCACTTGGAGACTTCAAAGAGTCTGTTTCAACACTTCAGAAAAACAAACCCTGAAGCAGCACGGTCACTTTTTCAGACCATTACTGGCAAAACCCTACCAGCTTCGAAAATGATGTCCCATAAATCTGATGGGTGCAGGGAATCCACATATCAATTCAAATACCACGGACCTGGCCGACAGACAGCTTTAATAAAACATTTGACACTGCTCATAAAGGGAAAGAACACGGTGATGGAGGAAAATAGAATTTGGTCGTTGGGTACATTTAAAGTCACGTGGTCAGGCATTTTAATAGTGTTATTTTAAAATCCACTTAAAGTGTCAGGGACCTAAATGCATAAATAGTTTGGACTTAGTTTTTACAAGAGACAATAATATTTTATAGAAACAATGTTCACATACATCGCAGTACTCAAACCACAAACAGTTCCATTGAAGTAGTGGCGGCATGTGGCCATGGAAAAACATGGGAACACTTATTCCATTGTTTTCCAAGTGAACGCTGTGAGCGAACAACAACTGTTTTAAAGTATAAAGAATCGCCAGTGTTACACAATATGAATATTAAAGTGTCTTCCGTCGAAGATGACGCCGTGAAGGGGGGCGGGATGGGATGTATACCAATGGGAACCAGGAGGGTTTGGGGTCATCTGGGGAGCAGTGACAACACGCCACTCACCGGATCATCCAGAGTCTCTCTAATGTAAGAATTAACCATCCTCTTCACGCCGACCACAGTGGATTTGAGAGTGGCGGGGCTACACGGCCGCGCGGCGCTTTCGTTCATAATTCAATAAGGATCGCTTTCACTACGGAGAGTCGCTGGCGTCAGGGGAAAGGGAAACCTTCTAACACGACGCGGGAATGAAGTGCAAATGGCGGAGCTCCTCCGAAAGGTTTCGATTTTGCTTGTCATGTGCTCCGTGTTCGAGAGCGTTTGGTCCGTCGCCTAATGTGTTCATGTTGGCACTCGCCGTCTCCCCGGAATGGCTGCCAGATGTCGTTCCCCCCGACTTTTGCGGTGCGCGAGGACCTGGAGCATGCACGGTGACTCGCCGGGGCCCTCATGCTCGCTGCTCCAGAAACCACCAACAAGGCAAAACTGGCACCATTTAATGAGTCGCACAATTGCTTCAAAGTGAAATTACATCCATTTAAACCTGTCTCGCACATCAGCCGGCGAGGCACAGAAGGAGAAGAGAAGGGAAAAAAAGTGTCTACCTTCAATTTATAGCCAAATGAAAACCGCAAAAGACAAAAGTGGGACATGTGCAAGTTATTATGGATACACTCCATTCTCAGAGATGAGAGCAGCATGTTAGGTTAGGGTTGGGGGGGGGGGGGGGGGGGAGGAAGTGGGAGGGAGGGGGGGGCCGTAATCTCTGCCCAGCATATTTGTATGATACCAGACTTTGAAATGGAAAAATCAAAGGAAAGCTTTTGAGAACAAAACGTGAACTTTCTCGCTGTCTCTCCGTGAGCAGACATGCTATATAATCATCATTTCAGCTGTTGGTTCGGGGCCCTTCAAAGGGTCTGCGCCCGATTACTATATCACAGGTGATCACAGGGAAATCAGGAGACATGCTCCGTGAATAAAAGCAGCCAGAGAGAGACAGAGAGAGGGAGAGAGAAGGGGAAAAAAGTAGCTGCTGACAGAGTACAAAGAGGGCAGATTGTTATGGCGCAGTAAAGCATACGCTCACATATACGTGAATATAGGACTGTGAAGCCTTAACACAGAGCTGCAGGCCACATCTGTGTATTAGCGTCACTGTTTCGTACATGAAGCTGGAGAAAATTTGCCAAAAACCGCTTTTATTTTGAAATGCTTCTGTTTTTTGTGTGTGTATGTATTTCTGTCATGCTTGATGTTTAATGCAAGCATGGAGTCCAATCAAGCCCAGATAGCTGCGTTTGGTAGCCCCCGTTTACGGCGCCCTCCTCCCTTTGCTTTCTTAGCCTTCAAAATAAATGTCCCACTTTAGAAAACCACCCCATTGGTTTCCAGTCCAATTCACTTTTGAAATGAGCACAAGGAAACTGTTTTCAAATGGACTTGTATTGTCCACAAAACAAAACTTTCAACAAAAAAAATTCATTTATATGGAGACATTTGATAATTACTGATTATAAAGCTATGTTGTTTTCGCATCCATTTGAGTTTCTTAATAAAATGGTGTTTGGAGTAATTGTTCAAAAAAGAAAGATAATATAGATAATACATATATAAACTGCCAATAAGATGTTCTCAATGATTTCATCAAATGATAACAATGGATCTTGGTGTAAAAACGTTTGTCTGGCCCCTGGTAACTATCTGGATCTCCCTGCTGGTGCATGGTTTGAGATGAGGGCCACTCTGCCCCCCCCCCCCCCCCCCCCTCCGCCCCCCCCCCCCCCGCCTCCCCCCAGCTGTGTGGGTGGCTCACACGGTGGCAGCAGCACCGACACAACCATCAGATTGGGGTTTGTTGTAGTACACAGTGTCCCTAACAACAAGCATGGGCGTGTGTGATTGTGTTCTTGTGCCATGGTGGGCCCCACAACCTGCACCGAAGATGTTTCCTATTGGCGGACAACACGCAATGTGAATTTCTGTTATTGTCAACAGCGGGGCCAGCATGTGAGAACACCAGCTGCTACACAGGAAACCAATAAAATGATTTATTAAATGCAGAAATGCACCTTGAATAAAAGGCCCAGGCCAAAAGGAGAAGTGACCCGATTTCAAAGAGGTCATCTTCGTCCACGGTTGAATTCCGATCCCCGGCAAAGCAAAACAACCTCGGCTCGAGTGACTGTTTTATGCTCCCCCCTTCAAACGCCTTCTTTTTGATGATGGAAGCAGTGTAATAAATGTGCTGCTATGCATTTGATAGCACTCCCTGCGTCTCGCTGTGTTCTCATGTCAAGCAGCTGGATGGATCAGTTGACTCCCAGGCTGGAGTTGACCTTTAATGGCTTCCATCCCTTTCGGTCCAAAGCACATCTACGGCTACAGCTATAGCTTTTCCCTTTTGGCCCCCGTCAAAGTAAAAGAGTGAAGAAAGGAAGTCACACCTGGTTCCCCGGAGCCCTGTTTTAGGGGGCCCGCCTTGGATGTGAGGGTAGCGGGTGCCACTTCGAGGGCCCCGGGGTTGCGTGGCTCAGCTGAGGGATGTTGGAGAGTGTTGCCAGAACGACCAGCTGATGATCTGAGGTAACAGGCACTTAGCGATGACATTTCAACATGGAGGTGAGAGGCGGGTCAACGGTGGGATAATGGGTGCGCGAGGCTGCGCTTTGGTGCGTTCGTGGCCGAAAGAATGTGTTTTGATTGTGTGCGAGGACTCGCCGGGTGAAACCAGGTTACCTGTCACTAATAAATCTCAGTGTCCCGAGCATGTGTTTTACAGACAGCCCATCTGTCTCTGGCTGTTGCTGTAAAACCATCAGCCGCAAGAATAAAGTCCAGCCAACACGTTCTCCCAAAACACGCACACATGACATGAGAGTTGAAGGGTCTGATCGTGAAGCTGGTACCATCATATGCACACGTGCGCGCGTGCGCACGCGCACGACTCGGCACATCACAGGACCTGCTCCTCTCCCACTGCGTTTAAAGTGGAACCACGCAGAGTTTCGCGGGGCCCACATCTGGACTCTACAGGCCCCCCCCCCCCCCCCCCCCCCCCCCCCCCCCCCCCCCCCCCCCCCCCCCCCCCCCCCACGCCGCCCTTCCACATCCCCTTCCCTCATCATCCTCCTGTTATAAAAAACCATCACACTATGTCCGTAATTATTCCACACATGCTCATGCAACAAAGCAGTAGCCAAGTTAAATGACAAACAGACCCGGGGCCATAAATTAAGACTTATTTCTTTTACTTTTAATGCTCACGCTCTCATAATGTTTGCCACTAATCCTGTGTCACAAAAAAAAAAGTTGCAACGCTGCACTTTTTCCCCCTTCGCTCTTATTAATACTGTGTATCCAGGCAACAAAACAAACATGGCATGTGTCGAAAAAAGCAAACTAACAAAAATTCCCCCCTTTGTAAGTGGTTTTCTGAGGTTGACTAAATGATCCCAGGGCTGTAACGATACACAGCTATTCATACAATACTGTTGTGATTAGTGTCGTGAATCCTCAAATAACCAAAATCAGTCATCTCACTTAGCGCAAGAAAAGCAGCCAACTGAAAAACATGTCATGGGGAAAGTGGCTATATAAATCACTATTGAGTGTCTTGCACTTTCCAAATTGTTTTCAGTCATAGTGCAGCACCGCCCAAATCCTCCATATCTCTCTGTGATGTTAGCTGTACGCTCGCATGCTGTTCTCTGATTGGCCAGCAGGGTGAGTCACACTCTGTAAGGCAAACATTTGAGCACAAGGGACACGAGTTGTTTTTTTGGAGTGAAAGGAAGTAGAAACAAAGTAGTTATCAAGCTGTGTGTGAGATGTAGTGGCATCTAGTTGTGATGTCGCATATTGTGGTTGAACCTTCCCTTACAAGCATGTAGGAGAACCTTTGTCTGCCTCCAGTTATCATTAAAAGTCAAAAGGTGTTGAATTTGTCCATTCCGGGCCACTGTAAACACATGATAGTCAAGCGGCAACCTCCAGGGCTGATGAGGCCAACACAGAAGTGGAAAAACGTGTAGTTCACATGGTGGCCGCTGGAGGCAGTCAATCTCTAGACTCCCACATGACTTTTAAGGGCTCTAATTAGGGGCGTGGCCTCTTGAGTGACACCTGGGCCGGCCTGGCATGTTCTCTGGATGCTTCGACAGCACCATGGGCCCAACACCAGTTCTACCTGTGCTGTGCCTCTTTGCACCTTTTTTGAACCAGCGAAGTGGGAGGAGTTAGACATCAGCAAGATGTTGACAAGTGAAGCGCCCACTTCAAGCCTCATAAGCACCTATGGGTGACTATGATGATAGTGCAACATGGCGACCTCTGTAGAGAGAACCTGCTCCTGACTGAAAATACTAAGAGCTCATTCTAAAGTCAGGAATCCAACAACTTACAATTCAGGTCATTATGCACTCATGAAATCATGTATTGAATCAGCCAGTAGAAAAGGAGGTTTCAGTTAACACAGTGGACCTTTAATGAACTCATATAAAAGAAGAGAGGATATAAATGATAATTGTGGCCCCTGACTGAGTGGGTACTTATTTATTGGCAGTGTTATCCACACTCACAGCGTGTGTGAGGTCTTACCCACAGTGGTGTTAAGATCCAGGGACCGTGAGAACCAATCCCAAAATCTGTATCCTACATTCCTGACCAGCAACAGGATGTTTGCATCCAAACTTTATTGATTATTTTTGAATATTAGTCTTTTCTTCTCTACGTGCTGTATCCGTCTTATCAGGAGATGTCTGTGTCATTGGCAGCCTGGAAACGTTGAATCAGCACATTTACTACCCCCAAGCCTGGAACTTCAATTCCCCCTTCCCCACTTTCTTTTTGCCATTGTGACCAAACCTTAAACTGGATTTTAGAAATGTCCAGTTTTTGAGGTGAGAGGAGGTGAATCATGAACCACTACGGGTTCCTCACAGATTCAGAAATGTATTTGCCAGACCCAGAAATATTTGACGCAAGACCAAAATGTGATTTGTAATCAGGACCCAAACCTGTGTCAAACCAAAACACTGGACTAAGGAAAGAACCGATGCAGGTCCAGGATCAGGTGTCAGTTTTGGAAGCGCTTCCACTTCCTCCAGAGCTCTGCTATTACGTTTTATCCGAATACTTTCTCGCTCTTAAAGTCCTTTGTCTTTATTTCCCAGTAACTGCATTTTCTTAATGGCATTTTTGGAACAGAACTGAAAACTTCGAGCTAGAAGTGCTTTGATAGATTTTACGAGCATTCAGGCGTCGTTCAGCTTCGATTTCAGATCCTCAGTCAGTTGGGTTCGGGGGTTTATGGTTGTTGAGCCGAGTCAGAGGAGAATTTATGGACTCTGCACAAAGTTGTTTTACTGTCTTCACCTGGTATCTACGCTTGAACGCGTGTCTAACATGATAATTAGAGAAGTTCTTGAGATGTGTTCCAAAAAGTTTATATTTTCAAAGATCCTGGAATAAAACACATACATGTATCATCATCTAAGAACATTTACCCACATTACATGGTCTTATTGGAATGCCCCAATACCTGAGCACCAGTGTTGACTGGCGTGTCATCAAAAGTGGTGTCTGGTAATTAGGTTTACATTTACTGCACAGCACCCCCTGCTGGTCATCCTTACACTAACCCCCCATTTTCAGGTACTAGCACCAGTGAAACCCATGAGGGTCTGTTCGAAAAAGGTAGCAACAGCAACAGCAAGTAAATGCACTAGCAAGAGCAAAGAGTATCCTTGAGGTGAAACATAGTGAGGTTTATAGCGCCATCTAATGGGCATCATCGTGTTATCGCTGGCTGATGCAGTGCATCAAGGATCGCAAGTAGATGGGAAGAGTTCTGACACTTAAAAACAAAGTTTAAAGATACTTTATAGTTTTAAATTCATTTTGGAAATGAAAAGTTTTGTAGCAGTTTTGCAGTAAAGCTTTTTTGTGTTTTCAAACTATACTTTTTAAAGGTGTAGAATGGAAGATCTGGTGACATCTAGAGGTGAAGTTGCATGTTGTATCCATCACCTCACCCTCACCCTTCTGAGCGTAGTTGTCATTCAAGCTGAAAAGATGTTTAGTATGTCCACTCTGGGCTACTGTAAAAACATGGTGGCCCTCATAGAGAGGACCCGCCCCTCATGTAAAAACATTTAGGTGACTATACCTTCATCAGAATGTCTGGATTTCATTGTTTTGTAATATTTTTGATTGACAAAAATGACTGAAATCATACACAATGCACCTTTAATGCTTTACAATTCGATTGCCCAAACTTCTGCATGTCATATCCACCCCCTCCCCCCGAGTGAAATCTGCAAACGAGACCTCTCTTCATTTCAAAGAGAAGCTAGAAGAAGAAGAAGAGAGGAAGACCCCGGCCTTGTCATGCAGCACTCACTTAATCAAGCAGGCATGTGGCACGGTGTGGCAGCTGCCTGGGTGCATAAGTACATGTCTTGTGGTTTCTGCTGGTTTAAGACAGGACGGATGTGGCACCAGTGGCAGCCTGTCTCAACTTGTTCCTGGTGTGTTCGTTTTGACAGTGGGCTCAGACCCCATGGGCAGCCCCCCCCACCCTCCTCCTCCTCCTCCTCCTCCTCCTCCTCCTCCTCACCCTCCTTACCCCCGGCCTGATCCAAAAACATAATACGTTTGGTTTTTGGAGAGACACAAATAGAAGCCACATTATCCTTCAAATATGGAAAGCTGTTGCCCAGAGAAACAAACAAGAAAAAAGTCATTTATTTTTTTTGTAGACTTTTTTTTTTTTTCACTCCTCCTCCCTCTCCCTCTGCCTCCTGGCTTTCTAGAATAGCTCCAGCTAGTGCACCATATGCATGAGCATTCATGAAAAATTGCCTGGCCTTGCCTTTAGTGCCTAATTCACAATGTAACTAATGTTCCTGCGAGCGCCACATCTGTAGAGGATGTCAATAAAGGACTTTGAAATGTACACCGCTTTGAGGACGCCTCCCGACGGAGGTGCTCGCTGAAAGGAAGACCAGCAGGGTATTGAGAAAGATGTCCATTTCCCCTCCTTATCCAAGTATTTTTTTTTTTTATATATGTAAATCCACATACACACACACACACACACACATACACATACACACCCAGCGGGCTCGGTTTCTCAGCGAGGTATCTATATATGGAGCCACTTTATTACGGACAAATCCTCTTTAATGTTCTTGTCGGCGGAAGAACAGCTGGAGCGGAGATAAAATTGAGGAAGCAATCTGCGCCAGCTGTTGAAGTATTAATACAAAAATTAACTACTGTGTGTTGGTTAATTGCTTTCTGCTTAATGTGCTTTCAAAAGCCTTGATTCCTCTTTTCTGTTACACAATTGCGACGGCGGCTGGATATCAAGAGGCCTGTGAAATTAAAGATTCCATTTAAAGGAGCAGCCCCCCCCCCCCCCAAGGGGCCGCCCCCCCCCCCCCCCTCCAACCCCCCTCCCCTCTCCACTCGCCATTCTTCTCACGGCTCAGCGGCCATAATGGACTCATGTGTTGAATAACTAGAATGGTCACATTAGACACCTGCTACTGTGGTCTTGGTTTCGACGCAGAGATAGGGAACCCGGTAACACAAGTGCCGCTCATCCGTCAAGAGCCCATGCAAACATTTCCATAAGTGAGAGCGCAAGTTTATCGCGCTCGGGGCCCCTGCGTCCCCATTCCGCCGCTCACACGCCCACGCGGACGGCTGAGTGACGATGAGCCGTTTCAAACGGCACAGCTGGTGTATTTACTTTAACTGCCGTGCGTTTTATTTGCATTATTATCTGTTGCCACTTCGCTCCTTAGATCTACACAGGCCGGCGCCACATGGAAGCACTTAGGAAATGTGTGTCCCCGTACAGAAAACAAAGGGATTTTCTTTTTTCTTCTCAAGGACTCGCAGCTCTGCTCCTTGGGGGCCCATACATGCACGGGCCATGTCTCCAGCACATTTAATTCTCTGCTGTAAAAACATTAATCAGAGCCACATGAAGTAGGGGGAAGGATTCTACCATGTTGTGTTTTTATGGATAATTTGAGGTTTTTTTACACTGGATAAATAAGGAGATAATGAACCACAGACACTGGAGGCTGCCTGGACATTCATTTACTGCCATTGCTACACAACACTGTACTAATCTGTATGGACCCAGTGAAGCCATTAAGGATGGATGGATGAATGGATGGATGAATTGATAGATGGACAGATGAGTGGGTTGATGGATGGATGGACAGTTTGAAAATGTATGTGTGGACTATTAGATGTATGGAGGGGTGAGTGGGTGGTCGGGTGGATGCATGGATGGATGATGAATGGATGGATGATGAATGGATGGATGTATGGATGGACAGACCGATGATAGATGGGTATATGATAGATGGATGCACAGATCAATGATGAATGGATGGGTACAGGGATGGATGGGTGCATGGATGGATGCATGAATAGATTGAATGTGGATGGATGGGTGGATGGATGGATGGGATGGATAAATATGTACATGCAGAAATCTAGATACAGAGAAACTAGATAAACTAACACATGCAGAACAATATGCCAGATACACACAAGACCAATGTAAACATGTAAATGGTTCATGTGCACATTTACTACATGCATATGTACCACATACAAACATAGATACAATGTTATTACTGCACAGTAAAGACAGTTAATGTACTAAATAGATACACACATACAAATGCAGCTCGCTACGTTGATACATATGTGCAAGGTAGATCTAGAGATATTAGATTGACACATACATGTACACTGCTGTTTGATAGACACAGTGATACCAGATACACTGTTACATAGATATGCAGATTCTAGATTGTTACAGAGATGAATCAACTTGAAAATGAACAAATTGGTTCAGATAAACATTGACTTGAATGTCAGCTTGTTTCCATAGTTGTCCATTAGATGGCTTACTTGTACTACTAACGGGGGGGGGGGGGGGGGGGGGGGGGGGGGGGGGGGGGGGGGGGGGGGGGGGGGGGGGGGGTGGACTCATAGTTCATGATCAGGCCACAGTCGACATCTTCCAGGAAAACAATGCTGGATACGAGTGCTGTGTGACATATGAGAGGTCAGAGCGAGGGCTGCCACCGCAGAGCCCGGGCCAAGAGACAAGGGAGGGAGCAGGCCAATTTGACACACATTATTGCTCTCTCTCTCTCGCTCTCTCTCTCTCTCTCTCGCTCTCTCTCTTGTGCAAGGTAGATCTAGAGATATTAGATTGACACATACATGTACACTGCTGTTTGATAGACACAGTGATACCAGATACACTGTTACATAGATATGCAGATTCTAGATTGTTACAGAGATGAATCAACTTGAAAATGAACAAATTGGTTCAGATAAACATTGACTTGAATGTCAGCTTGTTTCCATAGTTGTCCATTAGATGGCTTACTTGTACTACTAACCCACAGCGTTGCAATGGATGGGGTTGGGGGTGGTGGGGTAGGGTGGTGGGGGGATGGACTCATAGTTCATGATCAGGCCACAGTCGACATCTTCCAGGAAAACAATGCTGGATACGAGTGCTGTGTGACATATGAGAGGTCAGAGCGAGGGCTGCCACCGCAGAGCCCGGGCCAAGAGACAAGGGAGGGAGTAGGCCAATTTGACACACATTATTTCTCTCTCTCTCTCTCTCTCTCTCTCACACACACACACACACACTCCTCCACCCACATGTTTAGCATTATACAAGTAAACACAACTTTTCTGTGTATTTGAGCAACAATAAATTGTACAACAATAAACTCCAAAAGCTCTTAAGCCTGATACGTATTTCCAATTGTTTCTTGCCAAAAACAAAATAGAAGCATATCAATATGTCACTAGCCATGAATCACTCGCTTACCTGTTTGTACACGAAGGCTCCAAACAGGCTACCTGCAGTGACATGGGTCTTATATATATATATATATATGTGTGTGTGTGTGTGTGTGTGTGTATAAGAAATATAATAAAAATATACATCACGTATGAATCATATAGTAATATTTCAGAGGTTCAGTGTTGTTATGATGTCATCTTGCACAGGTATGTCGCAGCAGGTGATAATTGTCTGCTCATAGGATGCAATGGTTACTAGTATCAATACACTAGTATTTATCTATCAGTGATTGGACACTAAACTCATTTGATATTTTTTATCATTGTTTTTATTTGTTATTTATGGTATTGTTGTAAAGACAATTTGACTCAACCCAACCTAGGATGATTCACCCTGATCTTATCTAATTTAACCGAGTCTAATTTGATGCAACCTAATCTAATCGGATTTAAGTATCACTCATCAAACCTGATCAAACCAAACCTAAACTAACATAAACCCAATGAAAACCCTAAATAAGAATAATGAGTGGAAATAAAATGCATTAATACAGTTAAATAGTGGGAACTTGGAATGAGATGCTTGGTCGGTCACATGTGAAATACTCATATATATATATAGAAAACAATTTCATGTGATCATTAAAAGGAGGATGAGATAGAGCGGAGTCAGAGCCTTATCATATAGTGCACAAGTTCTCCATATATACACCTCCCCCTCCTCCCCTCTGCTTTGATATTGCATGCGTGGTGAACATGGAGTCTGTATCTGTGTTCCAGCGGCACCACCTCCAACTGTCATTAAAGCGCATGTCCTCAGGTGGAAAATGACTTCTTTGGGGGAGCTTCTCCGATGATAACATGGATTTGCTCTAAAATACGTAGCTTCTCTGCGCGCGTCATGAATAAGTAAACGCTGACGAAGAACCCTTTGCATTTTCACTATCATTCCTAATGCTTTTGCTTTTAAGATGCATATTGAGGGCATGCATAAAACATCCTCTCTTTTCCCCTCTTCTCTGCTTCCTGCCGGTAAAAAGGGAAAACAGGCGAAGGAGCAACAAAGTCTAAATGTGTCGTAAATGCGACACTGAGGCCTTAAAGCAAACCTGGGCACTTCATGGCCCATGGGCCACATCCGGCCCGCAACGCTATTCAATATGGCCCACGGGGTCGAGTACGAGCTGCACTGTTTAATACATGAAGCTAGAAAAAAATTTGGCAAAATATACTTTTATTTTGAAAGGCCTCCATTTCCTGTATGTTTGATGTTTACATGCGAGTATGGAGCCCAATCCATCCCAGATGCTTCCGGTAGCCTCCCCTCACTTTCTTAGCCTTCAAAATAAAAGCCCCACTTCATAAAACCACAAGATGATGTTTGGAGACATTTTTATTGAAATAAAGATGATGTATAAATGAAAATCTTTAAGATTTGTTCAACAGTGATAAAAATGGGTCTTGATTTTTTTTGGCCCCTGGTAACAATCTTGGTATCTCATGTGGACCCCTCTGGAAAAATAATTGCCCACCTCTGCCTCAAAGTAACTCGGTTCCCGCTCCTGCTTCAGCTGAATGAACCTCATGTGATCTTTTAACTCATCCAATTGACGCTGCTGCTGCTGCTGCTGCTGCCCCTGGAAAACCGGGCTGTGATTTTGGCCCCGGCATTGCTAAGTTTTTCACTTAGCATTGAGAGGATTAAATCAATTATGTTGATTCTGTATTTACTGCTTGCATGCACACAGTCGTTTGTAATTAGCTTATTGCTTTTGATCCGGTGTAATGTGATGAAATGCCTGGAAGCAGCTCTGGGAGCCTGTACTTGGCCGGAGACACTCGGGTGGGCGCCACATCGAGGGCCCCTGACGCAAAGCCCGTTCGATTGTCCAAGCATGAGAGGAGGGGACGGGGGTGGGGGTGGCGGCAGGGGCGGGGGGGGGGGTCTAGTCTCGCGTGAGCAGCCTCAGACAGAGAGGC
Organism: Chascanopsetta lugubris; assembly: GCA_016785325.1. NCBI lineage: Eukaryota > Metazoa > Chordata > Actinopteri > Pleuronectiformes > Bothidae > Chascanopsetta > Chascanopsetta lugubris. The sequence goes on along the minus strand of JAFBJT010004437.1, from coordinate 17,257 downwards.
AGTGGGATCAGTGACGGTGGACCACCCGCCGAGATGGCAGCATCTTCCAAACCTCATTACCCTCGGAGGCCTTGCTCACCTGATACCTGCAGGTAGGGAGCCTTTGCTATAATATGGCTCCCGGGCCCAAGGGCCCTCCTAGAGTGACTGGCATTCAACTGCGGCCACCCACATCAATCAAAGACCCCCGTAACACAGAAACGATCGTCTGCCTCGGAGAGAGGGGCCGTTTTATTCGCCCGAGAGCTAATTGTTCTACCCCGTCACTGTTCTGCCTCCAGGATCCACAGCCGGACTACAAAGCACAAAGGCGTACGTGCAGGACTGGAATTGGAATAGTCCAATATATTTGGACTTGCCTGAAGGATGGGATGTTGCCTGACAGTTTAAGGACAGGGAATCCTTTTCAAGTGGATTCTGTCGAACCTTCTGGTGAACAGACGGACGCCGTCTTTGGCTCAAGTCAGACAAGAACGAGCCGGACCCCAGTTAGTTTCAAGTGCTGCCCGTGTTTCCTCAAAGGGGGAGCGACTCCCAACGTGACTCCCATTCAAAACCCCGGCAGAGCCCCTCCCTCCCTCGCCTCGTCTCTCAAACGGGAGAAACAGAGCGGCGGCGGCGGCGGCGGCTGCCGCTGCACTGCAGACTGCTCTGTTTATGAAAGAGGTCAGGGTGCCACATATGGCCGCCGCGTTAAAATACACACGGCTGCTAAAAACGTACTGCGGCTGTCTGTACACGCAGGGATAAAATAAACTCTGGATGTTTCGGCGAGAAGTGCTGAGAATTTAATGATTGACTATTTGAAACGTTGGGTCACTTTTGCTGCTCGCTAGCATCCCGGGCAGTTCCGAAACGATCGGGATATTGGACGTCTTGCGATCCCACTGTTTGACTTGGCAGCAGCGTGTGCGCAGATCTGCCGGCGGGGATAAGTGCGTGTCACGCGGCATCTGAGAGGATGGCAGGGCCCCGGTAAGCCCCATAGGAAACTCGCGGTGAAGCTAAACACATGCAACGACAGCCACAGGCGCTCGACGTGAGCCAAGGAGTCTTAGCTCCCAAAAGACTGACCCCCGGGGGGGGGGGGGGGGGGGGGGGCCCCGGGGGGGGGGGGGGGGGGGGTGAGAGAGAGAGAGCAGGGCGACTGATAAGTGGAATAAAGAGCAGAGAGTATGAATACCTTCCCCTTCAAAGCAAACCATTATGCACCACCAAATTCAGATTACTTACACTGTGATTCGACTGCTTATTTCTCTTGGCTCTCGGGGCCTCGCTGGCTCTGCAGCCGCAAGCTCGGGGTTTCAAGAACGAAGAGACGCCGCGACCTGATAGGCGGGAGATGACGCGGCAGACTGTCCGGACAAGGTGGGTCGATCCGTTCATAAAGCAACGTCTCAGGTCAGGGAGGGATCACGATGCGTGGCCGGGTGTTGTTTTTGCTTTAAAGGTGCAGTGTTTAAGATTCAGTGACATCTAGAGGTGAAGTTGCATGTTGTGTCCCTCACCTCGCCCTCACCCTTCTGAGCATGCAGGAGAACCTATGGGAGACTTCAGTTGTCATTTGAACTCCAGGGGTGGATCCTCTTAATGGGGGCTGCCATGTTTTTACAGTAACCCAGAGTGGACATACGAAACATCTTTTGAGCGTCCAATGAAAACAGGTTCTCCTGTATGCTGGAACAAGGAGGGCTGAGGTGATGGATACAACATGCAATCATACACACTGCACCTTTAAAAGATGTTTAGCACGTCCACTTTTATTCCTGGAAAAACATGGCGGCCCCCGTACAGAGGACTCCCTCCTTATGTAAATTTACATTGACAGGCTCATTTAAGGGTAATGGAGGGAAAAAAAATCTACATTTAGGTGATAATGAATGAATGAAGATGTCGATATGTAATTGTTCTGCAATATGTTTAGAAGTAACTGACACACTGCACCTTTAAGTTTGACGCCTGCCAGAGATTTAGCTTGTTTCCATCTCGAGTGGTTGGAAAAACATCAAATTCATATTGTTTAATTATATTCCGCTCTTGATTTCATTAAGCAGCTCTCCCAGGCGGCAGCTAAACAAAGGGCTGACGTGGCATACGAGGTGCCAGCACCGAGTGCGAGTTCAAGAGAGCAGCGCCGGGGCGTGGACGCCTCCGACGCCTTTTTTACGAGATAAGGCCGGGTCGTGACCCCGTGGCCTCACCTCTCCGGCTCTGTGATCCACCTCACACCTAATAACTCCCATGTCCAATGAGAAACCGACTTCGACTGCTCGTTGTCTTGCGAGGTCGTGCGCTTAGCAAAGCATTGTGGGACGAGAACAGTGTGTGTGTGTGTGTGTGTGTGTGTGTGTGTGTGTTTTGTTGTTTTTTTAAAGGGGGGTGTTGCTAGAATCAAAACACATGTAATGAGAAAACATGTGGTGTGTTAGAATTGGAAGTCATCAGCAACAGAGAATAATAATTAAAGTGCAGGATGGAGAGAATAAGAAAAAAAAAGTGAAGCTGTCTTCTCGTGGCTGGGAGACCACTGTCATCATGTCTCAGGAATTAGGCAAACATATGCTGGTCTGCTGCTGTTGAAACCGAGGCGCCTCGCTCAGGCTGCGGTTTGGGAACATGAAAGGCTTTGTGGGATGAGCAGGAGGACTGGCCCTAATTCAGGGCCTCATTGCCAGGGAAGCTGGCAGCGAGCTGCGATTGTGGGACAGGGAAAGGAATTCGGTTACATATTCCAGCAGAGGACCGCAGCTCCAAACAAACCAGAGCAACAGGCTGCTGAGCAGACCGTTCTGTCCACATCCCCCCGCCCCCCCACCGTCACTCCGCTCACTGTTACTTCAGGGGCGAACACCCCAAGGGGGACGACGTTAGAGGGGTCGGGCTCGCGCATTTAAAATTAAAGGTGCAGTGTGTGAGATTTGGTGACATCTAGAGTTGCATGTTGTATCCATCACCTCGAGCACTAACCCTTCTGAGCATGCAGGAGATCAAAAGATCCTTAATATACGTCCACTCTGTAAAAGAAAACATGGCGGCTACCGTAGGGTGGACCCGCTCCTCGTGTAAATATACATTAAAGGGCTAGTTTTAGGGGTATGTAAATAAGCAAGTCATGCTTGGGAGTGTTTATGCATTTATAAAAAATGTCTGTGTGATTCTATTTCTATAGATAGAAGTGACAAAAGTTGGCCAAAATCATATACACTGCACCTTTAAATAAAGTAAAAAATAAATGAAAGAAAAAGAAAAAGAAAAAGACCATACAACATATGTCTTAAGAAATATTTTAAAGCAACCAATGGGATTCATTGCACTCATCCTCACTTTGAAGGAGAGTTTGCAAAACAAAGAGTGCATTGTGTTGTTTTAACGCAGCTTTTGAAACTCTTTTTAACTGCAGATTGATCATTTCGAGGTCAGGCTGAGATGAAGCTAACTAGTCCGGGCAGCGGATCTCAGCTGGTTAACTGCAGCCTGCCTTCTTTGGAACCTATTCGACTCGGCCAACTGGATAAAAGTCTTTTTGCTCCTCGGTATCTTTTCCCGTGGTGCATCCATCCACCGCCCGGCTTGATCGCTCTCCAATGCAGAGCCGTTCTCTGACAGGCAGGGATTAGATTCATCATGTCTCCGCTCAGGGTACATATGATTATGGTTGACTGTTTACAAGTTTCCTCAGATGTGCTCCCCCATGCCAGGACATGGTGGTACGAGTTCATCCACGCGTGCGGTGGCCTTGTTTTAGACGGAGCTGCACTAAAACATCTTCTTTTTTTTGTGCTATTTTCTGACGCCGGAAAATACAGATGTGGATCTTGTTAGCATTTATTCAACTCCTCGGACTTGTTGAGAGAGTGTGAAGTATGTAAAAAGTGATTTATCACACTTCACTGACATCTGAATTGTGTTGACGCAGGATCGCGTGAAAGCAAAATGGTTTATTTGTCTCTCAGGAGGAGGAGAAGGGGATGCTCAAGAAGTGCCACCGTGGCAGTATCATGCCCGGCCAGTGGGGGGCAGCACAGACTGGAGGATAAAGGGATTAGGAGGGGGGAGCGCATGCATGAATCAGGCCCTTGCAGAAGTAGGGGTGAGTCACTCGGTGACACACATCTGGGCTGCAGGTTCCAAATGGCCAGTGGCGGAGAGGGGGTGGCCAGAGGGGCGGCGACATGTGGCGCGCAGAGACGACGGGCGTTCGATTCCTGTCTGTAATCCTCCGCCCGGGGAGAAAAGGCTTGGTTTTTGGGGTTGAAGGCGACGCTGCCCCCACATTTTCATCCACTTCTAATTACGACATAGCTGAGGCTCGGCGGCAGCCGGCGTAACTGTTGTTGTTGTTGTTGTTGCTGTTTGTTGACATTACGTCGTCCTCCGCCACAACACACTCACTTATCACACGCACACACGTCCAGACACCTACAATCAGAGTCATTTACACCCATGTGTGACACACACGCGCGCACACACACATGCTGCACTTAGGGTCACACACACACACTCTCGCACAGATGCCGGAGGGCGAGTTTTACACGCAGGGAAAACACACATCCGTCCGCAGAGCGATCAACATAGCTGAGTGGTAACCATCATGGGCTGCGCCCGATATAGAGACACACACATGTTTGGTGCCACTGGGAAATTAGTAGGAAACCAGAAAACACTGTGTCGACATTTTGGCGAAGCAGATATCACAACTTGTACATGTGTGTGAGAAAGTCAGTGTGGTGAGAGGACAAGTGAGACACCACATATTAAGACTGTAACACAAACTAATAGAGGCCAGATACACAGATATGAGGAATGCCGAAGGGCTGAGGTGACGATTTTAAAGGTGCAGTGTGTACGATTTGGTGACGTCCGTCACCTCAACCTTAACCCTAACCCATGCAGGAGAGCCTACGGTAGCCCTCAGTTTTCATTCAAGCTCAAAAGATATTTAGAATGTCCACTTTTACAACTGTAAAAACATGGCCGCCGCTACAGAGAGGATCCACCCCTCGTGTCAATATACATTAATCAAGGGTAATGGGAACAAAAATAAATGTAAGTGATTATGAAAAAGTTTTTTTTTCTACCAATAGTAGTGACGACAATGGCTTAAATCTTATACGCTGCACCTTTAAATGAGCCCATTAATGAATATTCACATGACGAGTGGGACCGCTCTAAGGGGGCGGCCATGTTTTTACAGTAGCTCAGATAATGACAATGAAAACTGAGGGCCACCAGAGGTTCTCCTGCATGCTCAGAAGGGTGAGGGTGAGGTGATGGATACAACACGCAACTTCACCTCTAGATGTCACCAAATCGGACACACTGCCCCTTTAATTTGATGTGAAATAGCACAGATACACACGGTCTAGGTGCCATATGTGCACATTGGATCACACATTATAGGACACAACACATACACGTCCTCAACACATGCACGACCCCACAGTTCCTCAGCCTGTAATTTAGTGTTTTGCAATTAGAAGCTCCTGCCTCTGTCTCTGGGAGCTCGTCATTTACCGAATCAACGCCTTTAAATCAAGCGTTTCCTTCTGTGACAGACTCGTGTCTACCCCAGGAGGAATTTCTCCTCCCGCCCGGCTCCAAACCGCAGTCTGCTATCCCCACGTTGTTTTCACTCCCAATCACACGCTTTATCTCCAATTGCTGACTAATTACCAAGAGCAGAGGGTGCTGGGGGTGACGAGGGTGATGGGAAAGGCCCGGCGAAAATGGCAGTCTGATGTTTTTGTGGTTCAGCACTTGGATGAGTGCAGGGTGCTTTTTTCTGTTGTGTTTAATTGTCTGTTGATTTACAGTGTGGGACTGCGGGGTGAAGTGTGAGATAGTTCAAAGTAGGGTCATGTCTTTTTTTTTCCCTCTCTGTTTGGAAAAGAGCACTAAGTTCACGGAGAGACAATAGTTATAAAATGCATGTGTACAAATATGTATATTTATACGAAAGAGATACACTCATGTGATATCGATAATGAAAATGCAGGTATCTTATAGCACACAGTCAGGGACGGAGACTATCAAAGACATTACAATACAAAACAGTAAGATATAACTATACAAAGAAGAGGTAAAGATGGTTTAAACTAAAAAGCTAACAAGCGTGTTTAGAATAAATATGTCAAATTTAATACGAAAACCACTAATTGCAATATGATGTATTTTCATTGGTAGTATTTCCATATGTCCATTTCTTATTGATGTATTTATGCTCTATAGGTGAGTGGTAGTTTGAATGGGTGTGTATGTGCATACGTCAGCCCTGCCATATGTTGACAGCCTGTCTGAGCTTGTCTCCGCCCTTTAACCACTGCTGTGGATGAATGAATAGAGGAAACTAGAACTTTATTCATCTCAACAGAAACAGAGTAAGACAAACAATTACTGATGATGATGATACTACTCCTAACATTAGTGATAATGATAATAACAATAATGATAATAATCCAATCCAACTTTATTTCTCATGCATTTTAAAGCAACCCTACAGGTCCAGAGTGTTGTAGGAATGAAATACATATGAATATAAATAAACCAAGTTAGAAGACCTGAAACATGAATACAAGTCAAATAAATATCCAAATAACAACAAATGAGAAGAAACCATTCAGTAAAGCAGTAGAAGTAGAATAAAACAACTATGTTACGTGTAGAAAGGCTTCATGTTTCTCAGTATATGCTTCCTTATACTTAAATACTTAATCTAAATGATACATTGATAATACCTGTGAAAACGTGATTTTGACATCAGCTCCATCCCTTTTTACATCCGCAGACATTCTCACACTAATGTAGCCATGAGAAGAAGAAGCAGCAAAGCAGCTTGTACATTTGTGGAGCAAGTTTTCCCCCATGACTCTTCATCTTGGCAGGAGGTGAAAGCTTCTGTTCTGAGTCAAAGACAAACTCTCCAGAAGATCTCTCCCACTCACCTTTATGTGGTGAGAGGGAAGTGAAACATCATTGATTGGCATTATCAATCATCCTCCCCCCGCCCCCCCCCCCGCCCCTTTGTGATGACACGCCATGGCGGCAGCGGCGGCCGCGGAGGCTGATGTGCGTGCGAAACACCTGAGGTGACTGACTCACAGAGAGGCACAGTGCGGTGTGACATGTACGATTCTCCGGAGAGAGAAGGAGGGCGACGCTTAATGCCTCTGTTCATGATGAAGCAGCGAATTATGGAGACAGGGTGTGTCATCTCATTCTCTGCTCCTTTCATCATCGTCTCCCCCACTGCGTTCAGAGAAAAGCTCACTGGAGACCATCTCACTCCCCCCCCCCCCCCCCCCCCCCCCCCCCCCCCCCCACCCTCCACCCCCCCCCCCCCACCCCGCCACCTCGCCACCCCACCCAATGAACATCACACACAGATCTACCTATATGGCCTATTTGAACGACTCACTCCGCAGACAGTTGGTGGATTCACGGCCACATGTCTTTTCAGTGGAAGAAGTGAAGAGGGAGTGAAATATACAGAGGTGGATCTGAGTGTGATGGTGAACACAGCCGCGCTTTGGACACATGTGTCACCTCTGCAGTGCAGATGTTATATTCTGCACTAACCCATGAATGACACACACACACACAGACACGTACACACACACACACACAC
>JAFBJT010004399.1:23819-34285 GCA_016785325.1 Chascanopsetta lugubris | reverse complement strand
TAAAATCTTTGTTATTGAAAATCTGCCTGCAGGAAAATAATGGCAGAAACAACACATGTGTCAATCAGGCACAGTTTGGCTTATTTCCTTTCAGTTTGATTTTAATACCAAAAAGAGAATTAAAACCAGAGCCTGGAAATGCTCGTAACACAAAAACACTCTCCATTCCTGCCATTCAATCACATTCGTAAAAATAGAGATGAATTCTTGTGAAAACAATTCTGCCATTTGAATCCAATTCCTTTTCTTTGACATATTATATTTTTCTTCATTTAGACGGAGTCTGACTTAAAATGTCCCTATCTTTTACTTTCTCATCTCCAGGATCCAACACATGGCTGGTTCCCGAGACCAAAGGCGCCATCCCCCAGGGAGGTTACGGCCACACCGCTACGTACGACAGCTCCAGTGGCAGTGTCTACGTTCACGGAGGCTACAAGGCCCTGCCTGCCAACAAGTACGGCCTCGTCGACGACCTCTACCGCTACGATGTCAACACGCGGACCTGGTGAAGCAACTCGTACTAGTTGTCTTTGTGTACGACGCCATGTTCTTGTGGGCTCGTCCCTGACGCTCGTGTCACATGTTACGCTCCAGGTTCATCCTTAGAGAGAGCGGCTTTCCTCGATACCTGCACTCGGCGGCGCTCCTCAGCGGCACCCTGCTCATCTTCGGGGGAAACACGCACAACGACACCTCGCTCAGCAACGGGGCCAAGTGTTTTTCTGCCGACTTCCTGTCCTACGACATCGGTAATACCCGTGTGCTCCTTGACACCAGGCGCCAGCTTCTCTTTGAGTGGTTTCAAGTTTCTACTTGAACTTACCTAAAATCTGCAGTAATATGAAGTATGAATATCCGAGAATGTATTTTTGAGACCTTAGAATGAGCCAGTGTATGAGAGCAGGTCCTCCCACCATATTTCCACAGTAGCCATGAATAGACTATCTCTGGTTTAAGAGGGTGTTTGTAATATTTTGTCTTATGGCCATTTATTGCAATATGCTGCCACACCATTAGACCTCACTATAGAAATCTTACACAATGAACCTTTAAACCCCATAAACCTCTTCTTCAGCCACCACTTCAGAGCAATTTTTCAGCTGCTAATTTATGGAATTAATGCAAGAACTCATATATGAGTGCGCTGCAAGTGTTTTGGTGCATCTCATGCATATGTTATTTATTTTTTTCCTAATAACACAGAATTATGCTTTGAGGGCTACAATCAAATAAACACATGTTTTGCTCCCGCTTTCATCATCACCATCCTGTTTATCTTCATAATTATCCACTTGTGTCACAGCAGAAACGGTAATTACGATCATAGAAAAGTGTAATGAGTCACATATTTGCACATAGGCAAAGCTAGTGCTCTGTTTTTCCATGTTTTCCTGTTTGCTCCTCAGCCTGTGACGAGTGGAAGCTGCTGCCCAAACCGGACCTGCACAGAGACGTCAACCGCTTCGGTCACTCCGCCGTCGTCAGCAACGGGTGAGTCTTGTCTGATGAAATCCCTCTAAACTAAACGGTGATAGATCTTCACCTCGCTTTGCATGTTGAAGTCGTCTTATTCGTTACTATCTAGGTCCATGTATGTGTTTGGAGGCTTCTCCGGCGTCCTGCTCAACGACGTGCTCGTCTATCGACCCCCCAACTGCCAGGCCTTCCTGGCAGAGGACGGCTGTGTGAAGGCCGGGCCGGGGGTCCGCTGCATCTGGAGCCGAGGCCGCTGTCTCCCCTGGGAGCCCAGGATGGCCAACGGCAGCCTCACCCCTGCTCCTTTCTGCCCCCCCAAACCTGGTGAGAATGCACACATGCATCACATTTTTATTTGTTTACCTCTAACATTTTATGCAAATGCACAAATATCCTCCCTTCAGGATGAAAGTGAGAACATTTCATTACAGAGAAATGTTGCCATTATTTTCTCTGCTACGCTCAAGCTGTGTGCTTTTAAAGTAAGATTACTAAGATGTCTAAAGAAAAGTCCCCACACAGAATCACTCATTCTCTTAGCCTTTGTCCTCTGTCTCTTAGTCACGGTGGATGAGCGGTGCTACCGGTTCTCGGACTGTGCCAGCTGCACGGCCAACACCAACGGGTGCCAGTGGTGTGACGACAAGAAGTGCATCTCCGCCGCCAGCAACTGTACATCGGTGAGTATACCAGCAGGGGGCGACAGAGCACTTCTGCTCTTTTTGACTGCGCTCTCTGACACAGCCACACAGACAAAGGGAAACATTTACACTTTTCCACCGGATCTCCTCGGAAATGCTCATTTGATCACTCCTAAATACTGATACTTGTACCTCATACCATCTTTTACATTTACTGCCTGAAAAATGCAAACGACTTTTCCCTCCTCTTTTTGTTGCAGAACGTGAAGAACTTCACCGAGTGCCCGGTGCGGAACGAGCAGGTGTGCAGCAAGCTCGCCAACTGCAAGAGCTGCTCGCTGAATCTCAACTGTCAGTGGGACCAGAACCAGCCCGAGTGTCACGCTTTGCCTGGTAAAGACAAACGACTGTTTTGCGTTTCATGACAAAGAAGGAAACACATGTCCGCCACCCACACAGTTTGGGATTCAGTTCCCGTGCCCCGCATGAGATGAGATACGGGTTTTCTGTATGTCACCTGAGTCGGGCAAAGATATAGACGACATCGTTGACATTCAGACCTGAAGGGAATGTTTAAACAGATATTCATTGATTTCAGGATTTGGCTCATGTGACCTAGTATTATGTGATTGAAGCACATCAAAGAGGGATCTGCCATTTGCAGAGCCGCACGGTACTTTCGAGATCCCATCCTGATATTGTTGATCGGGACTCTCGCTGACTCTGCATGAATTCGAAATGAAGCCGTCTTGTGTATTTCATCTAAGTCTTCATTTTATGAAGTAAGAAGTGGGGCATATTGCGATTAATCTTGTGCACAACAGTGATCTATTTTTCAATAGGATCTTGACGTCTCTGCATCTTCAATAATATTCTGTCAACACTTTTGGACTTTTTGGGGAATTGCTCACCAGAAGCCTTGTCACCTCAGGGCATGTTGCAGCAGTGTGAACTTAAAGTCTGTTTCTGATGCCTTAAAGGGATTTGCTGCATAATTGACAACTAGAATAAACCTGCATCTAAAATGTCGTCTTATATAAATTATATTCTAAGTTTGTGACACACTGGGGCTTCTATTAAGTGCATTTTAAACAAATTTGACATAACACTATGCATGTTCAAATGTGTTTGAATTGTATAATCAGTTAGAGGACAAGTGTATAAGAGTTAGATGTGAACATTTCCATGTCCTTTGTCACAAATATAGAATAATTACACTGTTATTAGTGTTGTACTGTATCTTATCTTCATTTATTCAATTTGCTATTTTAGTAACTGTAGAATGAGCCCTCAATATTGACACTTAGTTCCTCTTGATGGAAGCAGCCATCAACCCCAACCCTAACCATCCCTCAAGAGGGATGAGATGAGGGGTGTCCACCTGCAACCTTCACCACGAAACGTCCCCAAATCCTACACACTGCACCTTTAAATAACAACAAATATAACCTCCACTTGAACTTTGGTCTCCTCCATCTTCACTGCAGCCCAGCAGTGCAGCGAGGGCTGGAGCCAGGTGGGCGACGCCTGCCTGAGGATCAACTCCAGCCGCGAGAGCTACGACAACGCCCAGCATTACTGCAAGAACCTGAACGGGAACATCGCCTCGCTCACCACCTCCAAACAAGTGGACTTTGTGCTGGAGGAGCTCAAGAACCTCCAGCAACAGGACAAGGTAAATGTTATGTGATGCAGTGTGGTGCGCAACTCGTGCAGTTCTCAGGCAAGAAGTGGGAAAGGTCATCTGTTGGTCGAATGACTGACTCTGAGATGATTTTTCTCCCGGCCCTGATTTGACCTCTTGTAGTTCTCGGCCGCCGCGGTGGTTCAATCTGCGTGGTTCATTTTTTGATGGAATATTTAGAAGTGAGAGCAATGCCAAACTTTATGTTGTTGCTGAGAGACCGCACCCAATGAGTCAGATGCGTTATGCACAGACACCCTTGTTTTCTCCTTTTATCCGTATAGACATTTTGTTCACTCACTTTCTTCCATTTGTTTTCTGTACAGTAAAAATTCAGGGTTTTAAATGAGTGTCTGCAGGAACAATTATAAGCTTTCACTGTGTCTGAGTCGCTCTCTGCTGCATCTGGAAAGGACAACATCTAGATTCCCTTTCATCGTCTTTCTAAACCACACTTGAAACATTAGTACATAGATTAAAATGTATGACTCAAATTAAACAAGGGGTTGGAGAATATGTACTGTATTGTCATTACATGTACATGTCATTGTCCTGACTCTTGGTGCCAGTTCTACTGGATCGAAACAGCCATGTTTTTTGTGCATAGAACCATGACACAGCAAGTAATAATGTCAATGAATTGTGTGTCAGCTATTTCCATTTACTTTGCCAGGTGTAAATCCAGTAAGAAGCCCCCTTTAACACCACATAGTGACACAGAGAAGGAGGCGTGGTTAAATATTTCATATTAGATCTAAATACCTAGTGGGTTTTCTGGAGTTTCTGTGTGTGTTTAGCCTCTTCCCGTGTCCCCACAGCGTCTGTCCCCCTGGGTGGGTCTGAGGAAAATCAATGTGTCCTACTGGGGCTGGGAGGACATGACCCCCTTCACCAACAGCAGCCTGCGCTGGCTGCCCGGTGAGCCCAGCGACTCGGGTTTCTGTGCCTACCTGGAGGAGCCTCTGGTGTGGGGCCTGCGAGCCAATCCCTGCACGGCAACAGCGCACGGGCTCATCTGTGAAAAAGCAGCGGGTGAGATGCAAACCATGACTGAAAGCCCAAAACAGGAAGTAACAACCTGATCCGCCACGTATTCATCGCCCAAATCTTCTTCTTGCAACAGGAAACCCCAGCCAGAGCACCCGTCCGTCCTGCAAGAAGCCGTGCTCCCTGCACACCAACTGCGCCAACTGCACCAGTCAGCCCATGGAGTGCATGTGGTGCGGCAGTGCCCAGCGCTGCGTGGACTCCACCGCCTACGTCATCTCCTTTCCTTATGGCCAGTGTCTGGAGTGGCAGACTGGGGACTGTGTGGGTAAGTGTATTTTTTTTAATTTTTATATACCATTTTTTTTTCTTTTTTTTTTTACTGCACTTAATCTGAGCGAGGTCTTCCTTGAAGTCTGTAGTCTGGCATTAAAGTGGCAGGCACTAAGCTTCCCCCAGATTGGCCTCTGTACGCAGTCAATATTCATCAGCGTGAGGAGGAAGGTTAACGGAGGAAGGGCGGCTTACGGTGGAAGCTGTTTGTGTCGGTGGGTAGAATGGTATTCGTTTCCCGTGATTGGCTCGGGAGGCTGTTTTTTGCTTAGCAATGGGCAATTACCCTCGCGTATAAGTCGGCCCAACTGTTAGATTTCCCTGCTGACCTTAGCTGCAGATGGACTTTTTTGCCATTAGGTGGAGTTAAGTGCTGTAAAAATAGTCACGTATCAAGGAACTGATTGAGCTGGATTACGGCAAAAAGACTGAAACAAGAGCATGATGGACGCCTCCCGTGCACTTACTGTAAACGTTTGGATAAAAAACGGGGTTTAATGTAGATCAATGTGATCGAAAGGCTGGAAAGAAATACTCTTTAGACCAGTTCCCTTTAAGAACAGTAACAAGCGGGAACACTGACTGTACACGTGTGTCTCCGTAGTGATGCTGATGCTGCTGTGCTCGTACAAAGTCATCAGGGAAGCAGTAATTAAGAATCCTTAATCAACAATTCCACCTTAAAAGGGATGATGGCGGTGATATTGTACCTTGCTTTCAAAAGGGCTGGATCCTGTTCATGTTGGAACCTCTATCTTGACTGGTACTTTTCTTCAACTTAGCCTAACGAGTGAATTCATTTGTTTTTGGCATTATTCAACATATTCATTATTTCCGGAGGGTTCCTGCTGCTAATGTTAGATGCAGCTGCTCAGAGATTCTACGTCCCTCAGGCTCTAGCACACTGTGTGCACCGCTCCTCAGCCGCCCTATTTATAACTGGTGTTTCAGCAGGTGTTTTCTTAGCTTTGTCAAGTTCAGCTGTGAACTTATTATCGCAAATGCCGTTACAAGTATTGCCAGCTTTAATGACTGTAAAGAGTACTCACACTTGCGATCTCTCTCTCTCTCTCTCTCTCTCTCTTCTTGCCATTAGCACCTTGGCTCTGAGTTAAACAAGATGTATTGATGATGTAATGTCAGTCTGTCTCACACTGTACCATTAAAAGTAGCTCTATAGTACCTTACTATGCACACAAAGCACACATCGCTGTTACAGAATTTAAACAAAACAAAAAAAATATATATATATGAACAGTTTCTTCTTCGTAACTCACACATTTAAAAGGCACTTTGCTCTTTGGCAAAGAAACACACGGGACAAAGCCACAAAGACAAAAGCAGCAGCGGCACAAAGGCGTGACGATACAGATCAACGCCCCCTGCAAACAAAACACCAGCTTCATTATTATTCTCTGGATGATCAGATCCAGAAGTGAACATGGGCGTGAACAGAGGTGAAACAATATTTCCACTAAGTTTATCCGAGAGCTTTATTTTTTTTTTGGAGGTCAGTTTAGCTGCTGGGGGTCGCCGCTGTTGATGATGTATGAATTATTCCGCCAGTCGTGTCACATCGTAAAAAAACATCTCTGATCAGTTTAGTGAGTAACAAATTTAGGGAGCCCCAAGGGTACGGTCTGAAATTCCCGGTGTCTGCCGGTGCTGGGTAACACCTCAACATTGCGGTGGATATTTGTCTCGTGTAATTTGTCCCTTTTTGGCACCAAGGACGTAAAAGGTTGTCCCGCTTACATTCTCGCCGTTTTTTTCCGTTCTCCCTTTGGTTTGAGAGTGAACGCGAAGGAGCAAAGTCAGATGGAACAAAGTTTCAATCATGGACGTGTGTGCCTCACACGTACACTGTTGAAATATTCGACGTATGGCAGCCTTTGGGGGCACCTTAAAGGTGCAGTGTGTACGATTTGGTGACATCTAGGGGTGATGTTGTATCCATCACCTCACCCTCACCCTTCTGAGCATGCAGGAGAACCTAGGGTAGACTGTAGTTGTCAATAAAACTCAAAAGACGCTTAGTATGTCCATTCTGGGCTTCTGTAAAAACATGGCGGCCCCCATAGAGAGGACCTGCTCACCGTGTAGATATACTTCATAGGCTCATTTAAGGGTCATGGAAAAAACACTACCTTTAGGTAATGACAAATTCATGAAAATGTCAAAAATTCGAAAGTAAAAATGACAGAAATATTACACACCGCACCTTTAAAGGGGCAGACTAGGTCATGTTTGAGACTCTCTGTGGGGAATCATCTTCTCTTGTGGAACTGGGGTTGCACATGTGTGAAATGCTAATAGCCGACATGGATTTCCTATGTGAGATGACTCATTATTTATGGTTTTCTGTCTATTATATTGAATTAATAATCAGAAATGCCTCTTCAGCTCCCGTGTCTCAGCAGATCAAACACCCAAATCTAACACGTGGGTTGTTTCTGCCACTGTCCATTTTATTCCGTCCACTCGGGTTATGAAAGCCGAAGCCCCTGAAGCCGGATTCAGTGCAGACAGAATTTCAAACATGCAAGGTCGAGTCGACTTTCCACTTTCTACTCCGAGGGCTTTCGCTGCTCCTTGATTTAATCTGTTCTATTAGAACTCCCTGCACCCACTCCTCTGTTCAGCCTTGTTGCTGAGATGTTTCTGTCAATGGATCAATTATCTATTATATTTAATCTTCCATCTGTTTCGGCTCCTAAACTCCAGGAAGCACCCTAGAGTCCCCCGTGGAAACAAATAAGACCAGAGAAGTCCCCGCAGCCTGAATGGAATCAATTGACTTAACCGTGCATAGTGACTGATGAGATTGAAGCCGCAGACATTGACATGCGGTGCTTTTAATCTGCAATGTGACCTTGTCTGTGTTTGTTTTTAAAAGCTGCTCTGTTGTTTTCCCTTGTGACAAATATCCTGTTCTCTTCTATATACAAGGTCCAATGTTGGTCAAAATGAGTTACATTTTAATTGGAAATGGAATGTAAAACAACAAAATTGATGTCTCTGTTTATTTGTTCGAGACCGTAAACCTGTTTAAAGTCTAATGGACAACATGTTGTTTTCAGATTCCTCGAATGAGCCCTTTATATTTACGTTGGAGGCGGGAGTCGAACCCCTGACCCTCAGAGGACAGCTCCTCAAACCCCTCAGCCATAGCTCCCCCACATATGATCATACTGAATCTAGTTCCATTATCATACCAAACCTGTATTGATCATATTTAAAGAGGCTGGCCTTGCATGCCACTTCCTGTTTACAAATCAAAAGTAATCGAAACAGATTTGAGAGCTTTGGGTAAGTGAAGGCATAAATTAAAGCCTTTAAAGGTGAACTTGATGCAATTCTGCAGATTAAACTGTTGAAGCCTCCTGTAGACACAGGACAGGAAGTAAATGTGACCACGGGACGCAAGCTCTAAAAAAAACTGATCCTATAAAATCCGACATTGCCTAGTTTGACCTCCAATATGATGCGCAGACACATTTGAATTCAAACACATTTACGGGGGAAAGTGGCCGTGGAAGCTTCCACAAATACATTCAGACTTCTCCTGAATCGGGTCTAATTCCGCTGTACAGACCGTTTCAATCAGTGTGGTTGATTCAGCTATTTTTCCGTCAAAATCCGACGCTACAGACGTTTACTTTACTAACGTGGTAGATTATGTAGCGCAACATGCCTTTTTTTGTTGTGGCAGGACTCGTCACCATCCGGCGACTTATTTTCTCAGAATGGTATGTTCCCGAGAAATGTGCCACTTACGCCCCGTCGTCAAAACAAACTTAAATGGCCTTACTTTGCGCTGATTGCTCTGCCGTTGTCATGGTTTCGCATCCATTAGCGGAATAGCTGGAGATTCGTCTGACATAAACCGAGGTAAAAGCACTCAGCGTTTGTCTCCTTAAAATAGTAGTGGCATTTTCTCCCCCCTTAAAGTGTCTGTCTGGCAGGCAACACCGAAAGTCGTCGGGGCAATTTTAGTGGCCCCTCTGCGAGTTCATCCCCCCGCTGACAGACCAGCATCGCTCCTTCACTGCCTTCTGACTTTGGAACAAGGGGCCACTCCACACATCATGTTTAAGGCCTCCGTTGAACCCTGCGCTCGAATCCCGCAAACTTTTCACAGGCTCGCTGGTTCCGTGACTCTCCAATCAAAGCGCCCGAGACTTGTTTCTTATCCTCTTTATCTGCGCTCGAATCTGTTGTCCTGACAGCTCACCAGATAGCAGCTTTGTGTCACACCACAAAGGACATTAAAGGTGCAGTGTGTACGATTTTTGTCACTTCTAAAAACAATATTACAAAACAATTACATACTGACATTTTCATGAAGTTGTAATCAAATACATTTTTTTATTTTTTTCCATTACCCTTTGATGAGCCCGTGAATGTATGTTTACATGAGGAGGGGGGTCCTCTCTATGGAGGCCGCCATGTTTTTACAGTAGTAAAAGTGGACGTACTAAACGTCTTTTGAGTTTTAACGATAACTGAAGTCTGTCATAAGTTCTCCTGCATGCTCGGAAATGTTAGGTGATGGATACGAAGTGCAACTTCACCTCTAGATGTCACCGAATGGTACACACTGCACCTTTAATCTGCAGCTCCTGTAGAGAATAAGGAACAGTGTGTCAAAAAAGGCCCAAATTCCTCAGAATAATCCTGAGAAGCGACATCCTGTGGGATTTTATGTGCTGCAACGTTACATCTGCAGGGGCTGAATTTTTACCGGAGGTGGAAGTTTCAAGGTGACTGGAAGATAAATGCCGGAATGAGAAAAAGAAAATGAACAAATGCGGCCGATAAAGGAACTTTTTCGGCTCCTTGGAGGTTAAACGAATTTGCGACGGAGTCAACAAGAAAAGCAAAACTTGTTTGGAATAAACAAGTTCTTCCGTCTCTCTCTCTCTCTCTCTCTCTCTCTCCCCCTTTTCAGCTCAGAACTGCTCGGGCCTGCAGACGTGTTCCCAGTGCCTGGAGCAGCCCGAGTGTGGTTGGTGCGGGGATCCCAGCAGCACCGGGAAGGGTCTGTGCATGGAGGGCTCCTACCGGGGGCCCATGAAGAGGACGGCCAAGCAGGGCCAGTCCCAGGACATGAGCCTGGAGCCGGGCAGCTGCCCCAAGGACAAGGGCTACGAGTGGGCCTTCATCCACTGCCCTGGTAAGGAGAACCCCCCCCCCCCCCCCCCCCCCCCCACCCAACACTTCTTGTCCCTCACATTATGTATTGCAAGTTTATCACTGCGAGAAGTATCGACTGCCATATCTTTAAGTTTAAAAAGAAGCTCTTGTACAGGATTCCTGTTACAGCCCCCCCCCACCCCCCA
>JAFBJT010004399.1:0-22220 GCA_016785325.1 Chascanopsetta lugubris | reverse complement strand
TCTTTTTTTCCATCCTTTTCATTTCAGAAAATGATGTGATGTCATCTCTTTGTCCAGTCAGACATCTCTTCGCATCCCCCCCCCCCCCCATGAATGACAAGCCTGTGATGGTGCAGAAGGCCTTAATCATGACAGAGTGAGTGAGAGGAGCAGATTGTGACTGATAGGTGGTGTTGCTCGGCAAGAGACGTGGGTGGAGGAGACAACAGATGGTGGGTGATATACAAAGCTGCTTAGCTAACTTGATTAGCCCGATAAGTAAAAAATGTGTTGGCTTTGGCATCTCATCTGCAGCTGATGGATATTTCCCTCTTGTATGTTCATCAACCCTCCTTCAACAATCAGGAGTCTGCGCCGAACCATCAGGAACGTCATGACAGCTTCTCCCAGAAACGACTTATCTCAAAAGAAGATTCTCTGGTGCCAATATTCATCTGGCCACATTTGTAATTGATGAAATAAAAATAAAGAGATGTCTCCTGTCCAGAATACTTAACTGGGGTATTTTTGGATGGTAAACTTTGCATGTTTTCAATAATCACTTATTGATTTTATTGATAGCAAAGTCCTTTGAAAAGAGTGGGAACTGTATAGCACTGAAATGACTGTTTATACGTGGGATTTTGAGTTCAGGACATCATGCATGAGGTTACACTGTGTTCTTATTGTTTCATATGTGATATAATGAATTATACATAATCTGATTATGTTAGTTTAATTTGAAATCAAGTTAGAATTAGGTGTTTTAGAGAATGTCTCATTTTCTTTTTAAATAAAAAAAGAGAATGTCTCATATAATGAGCACAATAAAGGGTATAGATTAAGCTGCATTGTGGCAGATTGTGAGGATTCTCTGGTGGCAATTTCCATTTCTGTTTGGTCACGGGTCACATTTGTGATTGATTAACTAAAATAATGAGATGCCTCCTTTCCTGAATATTTTATTTGGATATTTTACATGTTAAACGTTGTTAGTCCCTGTGAAGCCAAATCAATAAGTGATTATTGAAAACATGTGAAAACCTTTGAAAAAAAGTGGGAACTGTTTGAAAGGAGCATTTATATTGATTTCCTTTTTGCAGATTCCAGGTTCCAGGTTCCAGGTTCCAGGTGACGGAAAGCAAAAGTCCTGCTGTGTTCACAAAATCAAGATCATCTACAGAAAAAAGTGAGTAGCGTATAATTGAATTAAATCTTTTATTGTTGGTCTTTGAGTTATATGTTTGGACCAAAATAACAAACCAAACAAAATCACAATAGTGAAAGTAAAGGTGACAATGATGGATAATCCTTTTTTTCATACGAGCACAACACATAATTTATATTCTGATTATGTTAATCTGAATTGTAATCAAGTCAGATTAGAGAATGTTTCATTGAATGTGCTCAAAACAGGTAGAATCATTTACTTTGTGACAAGAGCATTCTTTGTTTCTTATTCAAAAGGTCCAGTATGTAAGATTTTTGTGGGAAAATTCCACTTATGATTGCCACATTGTATAACCTAAGGTTCTCAAAACTCAAGAATCATGACTCAAGAGCTCTTTATATTTACATCAGAAGCAGATGGTGCTCAGAATGCACAAACTAAACTATACTAAACTATTTGACGCTAGAGTAAAAAGATCCCTGTATGCTTTGTGTTTTATGATAAAATATTGAAAAACACAACGTCATTTAAATGACTCTTTAGTTCAGGGGCCACACATACGGCCAAATTTGATCTCAAGTGTGTCGGACAAGTAAACATGATGACCTGTAACAACTTCAAATGTTTCCCTTTGTTTGAGTTCAAAAGTACAAGTACATTTGTGAACTTTAAGGTGCAGTAGGTAATATTTGGTGACATCTTAAGGTGAAATTGCATGTTGTATCAATCACCTCACCCTCACCCTTCTGAACATGCAGGACAACTTATGGTAGACTTCAGTTGTCATTGAAACTTTTGTAAAAACATGATGGCCCCCATAGAGAGGACACTCTGCTCATGTAAATATACATTAAAGGGCTCAAGTGACAAAAATTGACAAAAATCGTACACACTGCACCTTTAAATCAGGGAAGTGAAACTCATTTCAGTTAAGGGGCCACATAGGGCAAAATTTGATCTCAAGTGGGCTGGACCAGTAAAATTACAGCATGATAAATTAGTAATAAAAACATTATGTTGTTCCCTTTGTCTTACAACAAAAAAAGTACAGTTGTGAATTTAAAGGTGCAGTGTTTAAGATGTTGGTCATTTGTGTGACTTCTAAAGATACAACAAAACAATTACATAGTGACATTTTCATGAATTTGTAATCACGTAAATGTTTTTGTTTTTTGTATAACCCTTAAATTAGTCTTTTAATTTATATTTACATGAGGAGCAGGCTCCACTCTATGGAGGCTGCCATGTTTTACAGTGGTAAAAGTAGATGTACTAAACATTTTTTTTTTAATTTTATGACAACTGAAGTCTACCATAGGTTCTCCCGCATGTTCAGAAGAATGGGGTGATGGATACAATATGCAACTTCCCCAAATATCACCAAATCTTACACACTGCACCTTTAATCATTGAAAATATTTGTTCTCAATATAATGAACATAAACCTAGTACACTGTTTTTAACACTTTGCAAAATCAGCCCCCGGGCCAGATCGGACCTCCTGGTGGACAAGTTTTGGCCCGCCGCCGTATGTTTGACACCCCACTCAAAGTTACATAATTAAAGGGCTACAGATGGGTTGTGTAGTGATGCAGCAGCATGTGGGAAGTTTGCAGTAAGAGTCAGAAGTGTGCTCCTGCACTTTAAACTCGCTTGTATATCTGTGGCCCCGCTGGCATCACATCAACTCCTCTTCCTGCTCCTATCATTAGGATGCTCTTATTTCCTAAGACCTGCTGGTAACATGGTACCACCACCACCTCCACCACCAGTAGCGTCCAATTTGCATTTCAATGTATTAAATTTTACTGGCGTTATTGTGAGGAGAATTTATTACGAGCGGTGCAGGATACAGACTTGAGCACAGTGCGATTCTGTTATGGCACTGCTCTCATCAAAGATGGTTCTTTATTATCTAGACCTCAAACCGACGGAGCCCAAACACTGCAGACCTGAATACCAGATGAAGTAACTGGGGTTTATGGTGCCATGAGGTGCTTTGAATACTTTTACTGAGTCTGATGCAGGCAAAGTGCTGCTTGTAAAAATGGATATCAGGGATATGAGGAGGCTGTTTGTGGATCTGAATAATGCACGATGCAAAGTGTGATCAAAATATTCTATGGCTGCATGTGTGCACTCAGATCTGACCTATTTTCTGTTCAGTTGAAACGTGATTATACTTTTAAACTTGGGTTTAAAGGTGCAGTGTGTACGATTTTGGTCAATTTTGTCACCACCAAAAATATTATAAAACAATTACATTCTGACATTTTCTAGACGAGTTTCTAATCACCCAAATGTATTCTTTTTTCCCCATTACTCTCAAATTAGCCCATGAATGTATATTTACATGGGGAGTGGGTCCTCTTTACGGGGGCCGCCATAATTTTACAGTAGCCCAGAGTGGACATACTAAACAGCTTTTGAGTTTGAATGACAACTAAAGTCTACCATAGGTTCTCCTGCATGTTCAGAAGGGTGAGGGTGAGGTGATGGATACAACACGCAACTTCACTTCTAGATGTCACCAAATCTTACACACTGCACCTTCAAAGTATTAAAAAGAAGCGGCAATACAATAATATGGCATGATCCATCCATGACTCTGTAACTAACTTGGATCTGGAGTGGTGGTTCTCAACTGGTCTGGCTTCGCGACCAAACAGTATCACATCATGATGGGCCACAACCCAAATCCACGAAAATTATTAAACTTCTCAAATCTATTTAATTAAAAAAGGAAGCAGTTTGAACCTGAAATAGTCCAGAATATCACAATAATAAAAAACAAAAACAACAGCAGGGGGCGATGCTAGAGAGCCAAATATTCCTTTACAGTTAGTTAGCTGCATTTGAACTGAAACCCCAACAGTGGATCTGAGGCCCTCTGTGAAGTGGCGGATGTCTACCAGTGTTACAGGGCAAATTGTTGGCGTGTCCCTTATCACCATCTAGCTGAATCCTTACTCCTCCTAATTCTCGGTTTATTCAAAAACGGGGTGGAACACATACAGAACTGTGGTCGGCTTGTGGTGCCGTCACCTCAACTGCAATACGTACCAGGTTGGCTCGAGTGTCAAGAGACCATGCCCTTAATTAAGCCTCATTTCAAACATTGATAAAATAAAAAGGAGACAGTTGTCACAGTAACAAAACTGTAGTTTGTACCAGACTTTAAACATGTTTCTTTCACCCTTGGGATGTGCTTCATCCCCATAGACCGGAGGTTGCCCCTCGGTTGATTCCCAAACAATATTCAACACAGGGTGAACTCTATTCACCGTTTCAGCAAACAGTCTATATAGGGTTTGTACAGCTTCTCAAGTTTAAACATAAAACAAGTACAGTACATGGCAAGACTATACCTTTTTCATTTCATCAAGGACAGATACACAAGTAGAGTACATGATGCTACAACATTGTACATTTCATCTAGGTCAAATGATAAGATTTAATTTTCAATGGTCAATAATTGGAGCAGCAGCCATGGCTTTTTAAAGTTTTTATTTTTCATACATTCATCATTCATCAGTTTTTTATTTTATTTTATTATTTTGACTGCCATCGTGCAACTGTGCAATCTGTACCTGTTTTGATTTGGAATTGTAACTGGAGACTCAAGCGCAAGACCACACAGAGGCGGGTAAAGCTTAACTCGGGTTTATCCAGTCCAGCCTACTTGTTCTCACAGGCTTGAAGCGGGAAATGGAACGTGGGGTGGATCCTCATGGAGGATGGGAGCTGGAGCTGGACTACAGTAGGGCTGAGGACTCTGGACACGGGGAAGGGACCAAAGAACCTGGGGGCGAGCTTCTTAACGTCGCTCTTCACTCGGAGGTCAGAGGAAGTGTTCAGAGGGATGATATGACCTGAGTTAAATTAATGTCGTTCTGTTTTTATTGTTCTTACTAATCCAGACTTTATACAAACTATCAGGGATTCAGACAGGGAGTCAGGAGGTGACACAGTGTGTATTAATCAGTTTTTTATTCAAATCAAAGTTGTCCTCTCAGATGTCTCAAATGATTAAATATTAACATTGTATTCACGCTATTAAAAATATATTTTGACAAAATCATTCTGGCATGTGACATGGTTGGATTTATAATATTATTTTGTTTGTGTCAGTGGTTGTAAGAGCGCTGTCACAGACAGACAGAAGTTTGCAGTTGATGCGCAAAGTGTCACGTCACTAGTTGTTGATGTTACTCCTGAAATATGTTGGTGACAAATAGAAATGAACTATTATATTATTTTTTCCATCCACAGAAAACTTTTCCTGCAGACCTCACACTTCTCTCTCTCTTTCTATTTTTTGGACTTTGCTGTGAGCGAAACAGGTATTTGAAATGTGGAGAGGCCAACAGCAGAAATGTTTTCATGCCTTTGTTTTATTTTGAGCTCATGATCAATGAGAGCTGAGGGCTGCTGTCAATGCAACATCTCATTGCTCTGAACAACATGAAGGAACCCGAACCACTGATGAAAACTTGCTATGCTGTCTTGGATAGAAGCTTCAGAAAGCCTTGTATATTAGTAACAAGCGGAGAGGTGGAAGCTCCACTATCTACTTGAAAGCTTGAATATAAGAGATTTAAATGAATACAAATTATGAATCTTTTTATATGGTACCGTTTCTTATTATGTGTCTAATTTACACCTTTTTATACTGCTACTTGTTGCCATTTATTGTGAACAACAAATAATTTAATTTCTACATTTCTCAAAGCATTTGAAATATATGGACAAGAATTTTTATTTCGTAATTGTCGTCAAAACAATGTAATGTAACAATGTACAATCTTACAAAATAACTGCAAATAACTACCAATGCTACTAACATTCAGCCGGCATTTATCTTTTTTTAAGGACACCTTTCATCAACCGTGTGAAGTCTACACTCAAACCACTAGATGGCGGCAACATCTAGTGGTTTGCCGCCATCTAGTGGCTGTTGATGAATATGCAGCAACAGCCACGAGTGGAATACATAGGCCACCTCAACTGTATGTAGATTGGAGGCGGTTTTGAGCGAAAAATGGCGTGAGTTCAACAGCTGTCATTTTAAAAACAAGTATGGAGCAGCATTTGAGATGCGGCCCCAGCTCTCACTGGCTCCTCCTCCACCCCCCCAAACTGTGTTCAGATCAGCCATTTCCTCAGTGGAGTTGTTTTCAACACACCAACTTGTGATGAAGGGAGTCATACCTCTTTCCCATCAGGCTTTAATTCACGAGTTCAAATGTTCAAATGTTAATCTTGTTTGAGTCTCATAGGCCCAACACTGGCCTGAGACATCCGGCAGAGAAGCCTTGATTTGGTGTCCTGTTTACGCCGGCCTACTTTAGCCTCTGTTCTCTGAGGTACACTAAGTAGTTCGACCAGCCCCGGCTAAAAATATCTGGAACTCTCTATTTGCTAAATGTTGCACTATGTTTGCAACTATGTGGAGGTGTGTGGTGCTCAGCCTGCAGGGAGACTGAGCACTAGAGCAGTGGCCTGTAAAAGACAACACAATCATGTAAGAGATGCTACAACATCCTGTAGGTGAACTATGAAGTGTGGTTACAGTTTGTTTGTGGCTTTTTTAAAGGTGCAGTATGTACAATTTGGTGACATATATTCACCAAATCACCTCACCCTTACCCTTCTAAACATGCAGGATAACCTGGTAGACTTCAGTTGCCTTTACAACTTCAAAGATGTTTTATACATCCACTTTTACTACTGAAAAAACATGGCGGCCACCATAGTGAGGACCCCCTCCTCGTGTAAATATACATTAATGGGCTCATTTTAGGGAAATGAAAAAAAAAAAACATTTACGGGATTATAAATTCATGAAAATGTCTGTATGTAATTTCTTTTGGAATATTTCTAGAAGTGACAAAAATGATCAAAAAGTACCTTTCAAGCTCAAAAGGTGTTAAGACCTGCCACTCTGGGTTAGTGCAAAAACATGAGGGGACCCCCTCTAGATGTAAATATACTTTAAATGTAAAAAGCAAGACATTTTTACAAACAAATGTATAAATGTTTTGTAATTATATTTCTACTGACAGAAGTTACAAAAATGCACCAAAATCTTACACACTGCACCATTTATACAACAAACTCATTTGAATAATGCTGCTTGAGGAAGAGGCATAGACTCTATATAAAGATGGACGAGGCGTCCGTGACGTCACCCGTTGGTTTCAGTGGAGCTGTTTTGAAGCAAATTGTGCACATGTCCCTTGTCGCCATCTTGCTGTATCCTAACTCCTCCTACTTCCTGGTTCATTCAAAATCCTTCTGCATCTGTCTGCACCAGAGGTTGCCCCCTGGGAAGAGGCTGCAAATGAAAGCTTTTGATATAAGAGGGATAAAAAAGTTTTTGCAAAGTATGAGCAGTACATTGTTGGATTATCAAAGATAATATACAACATATTACATTTGAAATGTATTTTAAACACTGCACATATAAAGACTGATGTCCTCAGCAGCATGTGGCTTCATTACATCCTGCTGAACAATTTGATTGGAGTCAGCTTCTGTAATAACTTCACAGTCAGATCAATGTGCGGTGGCCTGCTGCCTCATTTCCTCCACTCTCCATCTCCATAATGAGGATTTAATGCGGGGGGAAATTGTAACAAGTGTAAAAAAAAGAAATCTTTGCACGTGATTGACCATTCCTCTTTGAGTATGCATGCAATTAATCACATTTACTTTAAAGTAGTCTTAAAGGTTATTTCCACTCTTTGCTGTAGAAACGAGTTGCATGATAAATAGGTCACATTAGTGGCTCTAAAGCAGGGGTCTCAAACTCAACTTACCTCTGGCTGCTGGAGGTAGAGTTTGGGTGAGGCTGGGCTGCATCAAGTATTCCACAAAAAAGGATTTCAAGGATTAAAAAAAAGTACAACTGATCCAATAACTGCAGTCTTTATTATTAACAGTTAACAGTCCTTCTGAACATGAAATGTCCTTCTGAACATGAATGGGTTCTTTGGAGCATGAACGGTTCTTCAGGACATATTTTGTGTCCTGTTGCTGTAAAATGTTTCTAAAGTGAGCTTTCTCAAATGTATACATATTTATTATACCGTTATGTTTATTATATATATAGTGGATTCATTTTGGTTCTTCAGATGCTTCTCAAAAACAGCTGTTAGGGTTTGTTGCTTCAGACTGTCAGAGCCCTGGAGGGGAGTCACTCTCTGAGCCAAATGAACCACACTGCTGCAGTTCAAAAATAACATAATGGTAACACATTTGTCAAACCATCAGGGCCCTGTGTTTGACATGCATGACTTAGAAAATATTTTGATTGGACTGATCGAGAATATATGTGTGTATATATATATATATATATACACTGTATATACCATACAACCCTAATCAAAGCACATGACATACAAGCCCTGACGGGTGCACAGAAGCATTTCTAGGTGCATTTCTGGGCTCACTCTGGGGGGTTGAAAAGCCCAAGGCAAGCGCACATGTAATGACTCTGCAAAAAGGTGTGTTTCAGAGAAACGTTCGGCCCCAATATATATATATATGTATGTATGTATATATGTATATGTATATATATATACAAAATATCATCCCGTGGACCATGAGTTTGAGACCCATGCTCTAAAGACTCATTCGGCCACACATATCCCCGACATTGATAGACCGTCACTTACACAAGGGTCACATGTATTATAGTGCATTTTTATTTGTTGACATTCTTGCACAGATAGGGCATGGAACTGGAAATTCAGTGTTTACTGGTGACCTTAAGCTTATGAAAGCGTCATGGTTTGTTTTGGTTCAGGCACAGCGATTACTGGAAGCTCTTTGTCTCACAACTCTACCTCCTCACTATCACCCCTCCCCTCTTTCTGGGACACTCCCATCTCCCAGCTGCAAATCATCACCCTCATCATCTCTGGACTACTGAAGCCACAGCCACACTCACACTCTTTGCCAGATTGTTCTGTGCTCTGCCATACTCTCCAGCGTTTCTCTGCCTGACTCCTCGTGTACGATCCTGTTGGTCCCTGACCTGTCTGATTCCCCTGTACCTGGTAATTGACTTGTTTTCTGTCGCCTGACTTCACCTTCACCTTTGTCCCACTGTTTGCTCTGTGACCTGCCTGTACAGAGTAAAACATCTAGAACTAACTTTGGTGTCCTGCCCTTGTGCTGCGTCTGGGATCAATATCTCAACCCTACCACTTTGGACTTGAGGGTGCAGTGTCTAAGATTTTGGTCTTCTATTGGACTTCTAAAAATATTCCAAAAATAAGTACATACTGACATTTTCATGAATTTGTAATAACCTAAATCCCCCCCAAACCCCCCCCCCCCCCCATTACCCTTAAATGAGCCCATTTATGTTTATTTCCATGAGGAGCGGATCCCCTCTATGGGGTCGCCATGTTTTTACAGTACCCCAGAGTGGACTTACTCATTTTTTGAGTTTTAATGACAACTGAAGTCTACCATGCATTTAAGATCAAAATAAAGGCACTCTTTCACTTCCAATATAAATATGATTGAAATCCCATAATGATAAAATTTAACTGAAGGATGTACCTTGAAACACAAGATCAATGGCGTTAATCATCTACTAAATTATTGTTATATTTAACTATGCCTATTACAATAAATGGATGTTAATATATTGTGAATTATTTCATGCCAGACACATTTTTTGATGGAGTGGATCATCATAATGCTCCCCTGGTGGACAGACAAAGGATTTCAAGGAAGGTGCAGTAAGAGAGGAAAGTCTGGATTCATGGTGACTCAATAACAATTCAAACTTTTTTGAAAAATATTTACTCAGTCTGGGGAAATGTTGGAGATTTTTCTTACTATAATTAATACAGGAAGTATTTGCTTTCTCGACCATCGACAGAACCTGTGTTAAGACCGTTCTCACTTTGAAACATCCTATACTGTTTCAAAGTAAAAGTATAACCCAGGCATACGTACGCTACTCTAAAGTATTACCATGACCTAATATCAAACAAGAAAGGTGTAGGCTGCAGATGAAGGGTGATCTGTGTTTGTTTCAGTCAGTACCATCATGTATCGCCTGTATGGATTTCCAAAACACTGACCCATCCTCAGCTGTCACTCATGCAAGCCTATCATATCAGCTGACACACATATTGAGCACATAAATGTATTTATCTGTGCAACTGCACTCACTGTCTAAACAGGAATTTATGTAACATTGCATTTATATAACATCTATTTAAAGGTACATTGTGGGATTGTTTCAGTGATGTCAAAATAAAAATTTTATTGTATTGTTCGAAACTATGTTTTATCATATGTGTAAGGAACCCAAGACATAAAACAAAGTATTTCTTAAATAACTAAAATAAACATTTAAAAATACATGTGTCATGGATGACCACCATAAAAGTATTTCCCGGTATAGACGCCATGACAGTACAAGAAACGTGCAGGGACATAAAACTTTACCAACCGAGTTTCTGAGTTTCCGCGCATGCGTTCTGGTTGTTTTTCTTTGGCACCAAACATACAAGAGGACATCAACATGGAAGCCTGTTGTAATTCGTTGGAGGATTCCCTCGGGAATAAATCACAATGCAGGACCACCTGTATGCTGCTACACAGGGACAACCGATGGAGGACCACCCTTACTCTGTACCTGCCTGACAGGTAGACGATCCCGTGCCACCTCTACACGGGAAGCGGAGACATGTTGAGGCGAGACGACTTAGCTTAGCAACCGGCAACGGAACAAATCACGGGTCCACAGTGGAAAAGCTTCCCCACGTTGGAGAACTCTGATGAGAAAAAATAACTTTGCTGCTGATGCAGAATTTGCCACTGGCCTGCTGAAGAGGTAAGGGCCATTTAGAAACGACAACACTGAAAATGAAACTAGCTAACTAGCTAGCAATGCTAACGTAGCTTGTCAACAAATACACAAGACTGCCTGTATGCTAGCATAGCATGTGTATTTTACTTTCTAATGCATTCTGTGCTGTCACGTTTGTTTATAACACATTTCCTGCCACAGTAGAATGAGTTATGATGCAGATTGAGAAAACATTGGTTATTTCATCCTTTCA
The DNA here is from genome assembly GCA_016785325.1 of Chascanopsetta lugubris. NCBI lineage: Eukaryota > Metazoa > Chordata > Actinopteri > Pleuronectiformes > Bothidae > Chascanopsetta > Chascanopsetta lugubris. The sequence goes on along the minus strand of JAFBJT010004399.1, from coordinate 10,979 downwards.
TATTTTATTCAAAACCAATCTTTATAGACTCAGCCTCATTTACTTTGTTTCTTCACATCCCCCTACACACACATTCTTTGTTTTTCTTTACATTGTTGTCTTCTGTTTTTGTTAGTCATATTGTCATGGGAGTGATGTAATTATTGAAAATCTTTTTTCATGTTTACAGAGATGTGTCCAGAAGAAGGTCAGAGGTCCTAAAAGCCCACAGTCTTCAACAAAAGCAACAGTTCATTTTATGTCTTATACTAAATTATGATCATTATTATTACTAATGAGTAATGGGAGTGTTTTCAGCAGGACCTCAATTCCATGGAGCTGGAGATGCGATGGGACTTCACATGCGTCGTTATTCTGTTACTGTGTTTTTTTGTCATTTCATGAATAAATCTATGAAGTGATTTCAGAATAATAAAAGCACATCTTTTTTTCATTATTGATATTTAGTAGAACAGCAGTTGAATGAATACAAATGACAAACAAATGTATGTGCATAAAATGAATAACAGATATTCAAAGTAAATGATAGTAAAGACAACAGAAAAGATATTTTCAATATACCCGGTAAGTTTCCTGATCTTCCAGACACAGAAGCTGGGGATGACTAGGTTGGTTTCCATGGAGACATGTTACCAGTAAACAAAATGCAAATGAGTAAATGAGCTGAATAATGTTTCTCCCTGTTGTCATCCCCACACTCTCTAATATGTTCTAATACAGTGACGTCCTCATGTAGTGTCATTGAAAATGTGAAAAACCTTCAAAATTCAATGCAGTACAGGGTTTACGAAGTTTGCAGATGCCTCCTCCATGGACGTGCCCCTACAACTGCCACAAGTGGTACTCCTGGCATTCCAGTAGACGTTGGGGCACCCTGATGGCGTGATGCTTCATAAGTGCATCCTGAATCATACATACACACTGAATATATATATATATATATATATATATATATATATATATATATATATATATATTCAGGCACTTTATTTACATTTAAACATTCGAAACATCCATATTGGGATATTTTTTATTTGCAGCTTTGAATCAGACTTTTTTATGACATGTCATGTAAATGAAATAAAGCCATGTATTCATGACACCTGGGATATAAACCATTTGAAAGTATTGATTCTTTAGGTTAAAGGGTCAATCTTGGTTCGATGCTCTCTCTGTGTGGTGTTGCTCAACTGTCACCTGGTGGGCAGGGGAATGATATTCCTGGGCACAATCGCCATGTCACAAATCGGTGAATCCTGTCAGATGCAGCAGCAGCAGCAGCAGCAGCAACAGCAGCACCTTTCTGGGGTGTATTACTTTGCTTGGCATGGGCATCTTTGGGGCTGATGAAGGAGACAGACACACTGACACACAGACAACTGCTCTTTTGGGGTCATCATTCATTCTATTCTTCTATTCTATTCTATTCTATCTATCACACACTGGAGGTAAAGACCAGCCTGGGGAGCAGGCTGGCCACCTCCCACTCAGAGGCACCGGCACCATATTTAAACTTGTCCTGATCCCTTGTATTCGATGCTTCACTCTGGTGCAAATTACCCGGGTGGGTATTGATAGGTGATTTGTCAAGCTGCCATGTGGGGATTGGTTTTGTATTCCAGTGGGAGTGCTGTGTTACTGAACACTCAGAATGCCACAGTGACTGGGAAAGCACCTGTCAAATTGTCTGTTTTTTAGTATTTTGTATGATTTGTTTAGTTATTTATTGGTGAGATATTCTGACATCACTAAAAACTACAAAAATGGCAATGGAATGAAATGGCACAGAAGGATTTTCAGTTCATCCAGGAGACAATGAACAGATTCCAAAGTTTCTCTGAATAACAACTGATTACTGTTGTCTTGGGGTTATTAGTGTTATCAGTGATTATGTGATGAGTAATCGATCTGTGTTTAAGTGACTCACATAGCACTGTTGACTACAAACATGCAGTTTTTTAATGGGAAAATTAATTTCACAAAGAATGTGAATAATGAACCTTCCTTCTCCAAATGAGAGTGGAATGCCTCAAGGTCAATTCATGAAAACACATTAAAGGTGCAGTGTGTAAGATTTGGGTCATTTTTGATTGTATTTAGAGGGGCAGTGTGTAAGATTTGTGAGAAATACAACCCTGGAGGAAATGCAAGGGTGGATATACAGCTGCAATATACAATTTAACCACTAGCTATCACAAATCTCTTATATACTGTACCTTTCTGACATGTGATTTGTGGAAACATTTATTATCTATGAATGTTAAGCAAGTAAATGCAAGTGGTGATTCTCCTTTGTCAGCATTTACCAACAATAAAATGTAAATAAAGATGTCCATATGTGACGTCACCCGTTGGTTTCAGCGAAGTGGTTTTGAGGCAAATTGTGAGTCCTGTGTCGCCATCTTACCGAATCCTAACTCCTCCTACTTCTCGGTTCATTCAAAAATTAGTGAAGAGGCGGAGCACACACGGATCCGGCTTGTGGTACCGTCACCTCATCCATACTATGTGCCAGGCCAGCTCGGGTGTCAGTCAAGAGACCACGCCCTTAATTATGCACAATTTCAAATGGTGATGAAATAAAAACAAGCGAGTTAGAAAAAAAACTCACCCCCTGTACAGTTGTCATGGTAACACGTGACTGACTGAGACCAAAACCAAAGTTTGTACCAGACTTAAAATATGTTTCATTCACCTCTAAAATTGATAATTTTAACATGGGAGTCTATGGGGATCTGCTCTCTTTTGGAGTCAGCCCCCAGTGGCCACCCTGTGAACTGCAAGTTTTTTCACTTCCTACTGTGCCTCATTCATCTGCACTGAGGGGCAGGGCAGGTACAACTGTAGTTGGTAGTGTTGTGCTGTTGCTCAAAAAGAGGTCATGCAGTCACAGCACAAAGGAACTCTCCTACTCTCTGTGGATGGCTGACTCTGCTGCCACCTGAATGCTGGGCTCCAAAATAAGTAAAGATGACGATCACAACAGGCAATTTAACCTTGGCTGGATGTGTTCGGGCCTCTTGGCACAATGGGGCTTGTGTGTTTTGTGTTTTTCGAGTGGGCCATGAAAAGCGAATATAATGGAGCATTTGAAGAAGGCACACTCAAACTTTGACATTTCCAATGGACTGTGATGCTTGTTGGATTACATTTTCAACACTTTCATTGTCACTGTTCTCGAAGCAGTCAATTACAAAGATACAAATCAAGGTTGTCTCTGCCGTTGTTGCTGTGCAGGCTCCACAGATTGTGCAGAGCTTTGAATTTCAGAGTCAGAGTTTGGCCTCCTGTTTGGTGATTGCCTAACACTTATCTTCCTGAGACCTGAGCTTTTGTTTGTTGTGCATTCTTTAAAATATTTTTCCAAGCTATTTGGGATTGGTAATAAGTATAATAAGTATAATATAAACTAAACTTTATCCTTGAACACAAAGTAATTTTTTGCAAAAAATGATGTCCTCATATGGAGACGGTGAGTTCATCTTTCTATTTGAAAATGACCTCAAAAGGTCATAATTACTGTGAAAACAAAAATTCAGTCTTTCTACGATAAGTACTTCTCTAAAAAATCAATGTCATCCTCAGAGTTGTTTGTTATTGCCATGAACAATTGTTCTGTTTTTGACAATGACAGTTTTCCTGTCATAGTATAATGATCAAATCAACTCAAAATCCACAATTGAGACACATGGCTTATATAGTGGATAGTTGTCCAAAGGTCTTCCAAATCAAAAAGCTACTGATGCACCTTGGGTCCGATGTGTTACGCAGGCTTAAGAAGTTTAATGTCTAGTCCAGAAATTCCGTTTTCTAATGATTTATTGTCCAAAGTCACAAACCAAAAAGAACAAAGGCTCTCTGTGCTTTGTGTCGGTAAAAAAACTCTTGTGCTCACCAAGGTGCATGCCAGTCCTACCTGACAACTTAAATCACCGCTGGTGCCCATGGGGTTTCCCAATTAACCCCAAACAAATTCCATATCAATTATTAGTTAAATTAAATAAGCAGAACAAGAAAAAATATTACTAAACAAATTACTAATAAAGGAAATATGAATTTTAATTTTAACCATTAAGTATAAGCAAATAAAATGTATAGCTCCTGCAGCTAATATATTATGTAGTTATCTCGCTGACTAGCTTTTAAATTCTGAAGTTGAACAAATGCACCACTTGCAGGAACTAGTTCCACTTGTAAACATTCAATATCATGCACACATCCCCATGTTATTCTGACCACATGCCTCAATCAATAATGTAATATATAGTCCCAATGTCCTCAAACAAGTACTTCATCTTTACCCACGTTTTAATTTGCCACTAATGCAATTTCTTTTTGAAAAGGAAATTTGTATGCAATGCAAAGCAACAGACGTTATTGTGCATAAATACACCAGTTTCAACCAAGAAATATGACTTGGATTTGAACCTTGCCCATTTCTATGTCAGGAGTGGCAGTAGAAGGTTTTTGCTGGTTTTCCCTCCATCTTGTTTTCACAGAAATGGGTGCAATGTTGTTATGGTTGTTAATGGTGCAGGCAACGTCCCTGAATGTGGCCAATCGGTCAAAGTTTAAAATGATTTAGTATCATGGAGCTGAGAGGCAAAAATGTAATGTTCGCATATGAGGACGCGTGGTTTCAGGAGGACTTTACTATTCCCACATTCAACAGCTGGTGAAGCCTGATCAAAGGATTTGCATGTATATATTAGAGGTCACACTATATATGATGATGTTTCATGACAAGGAAACCTGAGATCACCTGACCTGGAGCAAGGAACGTCTCTCAGATTCCCTCGCAGGAAACGTTTACCCTGATCATATACGTCTGATCTCAATTGAAACATCCACTTGTGTTCGTCATATATGCACTGAGACATAAAATGGCTTTGGGGTAAAAATCCTTTTCAAAATCCATTCCCATCAATGTGTGGCCCCTGCCGTCTTTTACCACAACCTGCTCAGGGCAAGTGGTAAAACTCTGCTTGACTTTCACAGACTCAGACTCCTATAGAGTCCAGCAGCCTGATGGACGGCAGAGGCTTGGAGGTTCTGAGCACCACACCAGCTCACATGATGATGATTATGATGATGATGATGATGATGATGGCAGTATTCATGTTATTGTAGTTATGAAATTTTTTTGGGGGGGGGGGTAATTAATTTTAAATATGCATGGTAATAGTGCTGACAAAATTATGTTATCACTTTTGGCTATTCCTCCTTTCTAATATGCAATTTCAGTTTTCACATGAATTATTTTCAAGAAATTTGACTTATATTCTCAGAGGAAGCATATCTTTGGGTGTTTAGTCCAGTTATTTTGTTCCTAAGGACCCTATATGTGTTTCATTTTCTGGTAAGAACCACTTGCAAAGTTAGGTTTAGTTTAGGTCTAGGTGAGGACAGGTTGCAAGGATAGATTAAGTATAGGTATAAGTGAGAACCACTTGCAAGGTTAGGTTCAGTTTAGGTCTAAGTGAGAACCATGTGCAAGGTTAGGTTACATTTAGGTCTAGATTAGAACCATTAGCAAGGTTAACTAAAGTTTAGTTCTAGTGTTAGTTATCAGGAAACTATGCCAGTCTAAAAGTCCTACCCCACTACTTGGTACCTTTACAGGGAAAGTTTGGAGTCAAGGGAAAGTTTATTACCTGGGTAATTTCAGTGGCAAAACGTTCCTGGTAAGTGAGAAAGGTTCCTGTGTGGGTTTCTCATTCTAGCTCCTGAACCGTAGCTTAAAACAAGGGTCAGCATTCACACTTCCTTTCGATTTGTGTTTCTGGCCTCATGATGTTTGCTTGCACAGACTATTTATCTGCTGTTTTACGGAAAACAGCTGCTTAGTGCGTTTGAAACTAATGCTTATGAGCTCAATATAAGTGAAGTGAAACATGTAGTTTGAGGCAATGCAGCTCTAACGATGATCTGACAGAAGCTGAAACACTTGGAGGACTGGGTGATGATGGTCTCTGTGTCCATTACCACAAGCTTCACCTTGGAAGCATTACGGAAAGCACCATTGGCAACCAATTATGTGATGAGCCTACAATAATACTGGATCAGTTATGATGCTCAACTTCAGCTTCAGAGAGAAAACAGCTGTATTACAGCTCAGAGCTACAGGTAGATGACTTTATACCTTAAATATGTGTTAAATACACATATTTACCTTGTGTTTCCAGATCTACGCTGTTCTATTCTCACAGGTATTTGTCTAAGCAGATGGTGTTATGGCTATGGATCTCACCACGACATGATGGGATACATTTCCAGCTGCTACAGAGAAAGTGATGTATAAAACTTCAGCAGTTATCCAACAGTTCTAGGGGGAGAGTTCTGCCCAATAGGTTTGTAGTTATACTGACATTGCATGCTCAGCTGCGAACCTCACAGAGCAAAGAATAAGATTATAATTTTACAACCTGCAACTCTGTGAACGTGCAGAGTAGAGAACCAGGTGCAGCACAGACCTTTAATGGGCAAAACATGAAACACTGGAATTGTACTACTTGATTATTAATCGATGAGTCAGGCAAAAGTGTGAGAGACCAAGAATCTCTTTTCATGACATACAATTCGTCTGTTTCTGATTTTAACTCATTTGAAAAAGTGTTGGTGAAGAGTCTGTTTTCTTTTCAAATGAAGCGAAAATGTTTTTTCACTCACAAAATCAACAGATTAATTGATTATCAACTTATTATTTTCAGGTAAGATAAGAAGCTTGATTGTCATTGTAGAAAAATACAACAAAATTCCGATTGGCAACATCTCTTGTAGCAGCTACAATAATAATAATAATAATAATAATAATAATAATAATAATAATAATAATAATAATAATAATAATAACAACTCAAATATATATAGCACCTTTCAGAGACCCAAAGAATGCTTTACGAGGAGCGATTAAAGACCGGGATGGGGTGTATGGATGAAGGAGATCAGACAGGCGCTGGGGGGCCAGGCCATGGAGGGTCTTGTAGGTGAGCAGTAAGATTTTATATTCAATTCAGTACTTGACCGGGAGCCAGTGAAGGTGAATGAGGGAGGTGGTGATGTCAGGGTCTGGTGCAGGTGAGAGCCCTGGCAGCCGAGTTTTGTACATACTGGAGCCTGTCCAGAGTTTTGTTGGTGACCCCAAACAGGACAACATTGCAGCAATCTAGATAGGAGGAGATGAAGGCATGAATGAGTTTCTCGGCCACTGAGTCAGTGAATGATGGCCGGAGTCGAGCGATGTTTCTGAGGAACACTGAGAATTTGGTGACCGAGTTGATGTGAGATTGGAAAGAGAGGGTGAAGTCAAGGAGCACTACCAGGTAAGAGACCAGTGATGTTAGCGCCGAAAAAAATGGTAGACGATAAAAAAAAAGACTGAAAGTGTGTCTGAGGTAGTGGTAGCCTTTCAGTAGGAATCGGGAAGTCTACAGAAAAGGCAGCAGAGAGTACTAAAGATGAATTTTCCAGATAGCGAAGTGGCAAGCAAACAATGCCAGCGTCCTCACTGTCGTCCGATGTCACAAGCATAGGAGGAAAAAAAAGGTTATATATATATAATATTAAAGTGCAGTTTAAAATGTAATATATAAATAGTCTCTATTAAAACTAGGGCAAAGAATAGTTGTTGCAGTGGTCCATTTGTTGGACTGGGAGGTCATCGTGGGTGTGGGTGTGTGTATGTGTGCAGCAATCTCTTCACAGCCATGGGGAAGGAGCTGTATTTGAGTCTGTTGGTGTGGGCTCGCATGACTCTGAGTCTGCCAGAGGGAAGGCTGGTGAAAAGACAATGTCCTTGGTGGGCGGGGAGGAGGACGAGGCGGCTTGAGTAGATCTCCTCTAGGCATGGGAGTGGGGAGCCAATGATCCACTTAGCAGTCCAGATGCAGTGCATACTAGGCTTTGCAGGCTCCCAAGATGTTGGTGTAGACCTGGTCTAGTGTTCTGCCCTTCCTTGTTTTAATGTCCACATTCTTGTAGAATCTGGGGAGCACAGTCTTTAGGTGTAGTTAAAGTCTCCAGCCACGATGAAGAAGCCCTCTGGGTGTTTGTTCATGCAGCCTGCTCATAGCTACGTTAGCATTAGGGTGGATATACACAGAAGCTACAAACACTTCACATCTGCATTTCAACAGTAAAAATTCCAGGTCCGGACAGCAGTGTCTCTCAATAACAGCAGTGTCCATACACCAAATGTTGTTAATATAGACGCACACGCCCCCTTCCTCGTCTTACCTGAGTCTGATGTGGAGTCTGCCTAGCTCTGATGCCAGCTCGTTTGCTCCATTTCTGATGTCTTTCGCAGCGCCGCCATCGCCTCCTCTCCGTCCGGCGTATCCTCTCTCAACTGTTCAGGCTAATAAGTTTGGACTGGGTGTAAGTCCTTCTCAGTGTCTAGCTGCTAACTAGAGAGAAGCACTGGGTCGCTGTGTCTGTATGCGCCGCCATCTTGGTCTGCAATGCACCCAATTGCATTGCATGTCATTAGAATTCAGGTCAGGACAATGACTCATTATTTTATTTATTTTGAACCATTTATAGGTGGACTTGTGTGGTTGAGGTTTGCCTCAGTGAAGTAGTGCAATGTAATTCAAACAAGTATTATGTTCTCTCGGGTAAACTTGTTAACACCGATCTTAATGAATGAGGCCTGTAGCTCTGCAGATCTTCGCCTGGGTGTCTCCGTGCTCTTTTGTTCAGGCTCTCACAACCTTCATGTAGGGAACAGCTTCTTTTGCCAGTCATATTCATATTGAACTGAAATCTCACCTAACCTAAAAAGCATTGACTTTTGATCCATGTATAAATGAAATAACAAGCTGCCCTGGAACTAGTCCATATGGTTTTTGTCCCTGATCTTTTTTTTCATGTTGACTCACAGAAAACATCATGTCTGCAGTTTCAACACAGATAATCAGCATCTCACCAGTTTTTGTCCAATGATTAGTTGAGACTGTGAAGATTCGAGCCTGCGCTCTGTGAGGAGTACTAATAAAATGAGTGGAGGAGTTTGAGGCATTTTTATATTGACAGCGCACCATTTTCATTTTGAGAACTCTTCCTCTCAGTTTGAAGTCTTAAAGACATGCAGATTATTCTTTGTGAATACATAAGTGAGAGTTTTCATTCATCATGTTGTCATAATCCTCCCGCTCTGATTTAGGACTTTCCACAAGTGGTATGAAGGTATCAGAGAATCGTCCCTCTGTTAATCTACTCACTCATTTATGATGCACAGCTAAACCTCTGTCTCAGAGCAGCTGCTTCATTTGTCAGCACATCACACTCCATATCTTCCATGTCAGGTGTAGTGACAGATACTCCCTTGTTACGTTTGCATTAATTGCTCTTGTAGCAACTCAGAAAGTCAGTCAACTTGCCTCCGTGCTCAGTGTGATGTTGCTGCCAGGTTGCTTACATTTAATCAACCTGCTCGACCCCAGACATAAATCGGAATGGAGATCAGGGAATCCAGCAGCATCAGCTGAGGTGGATTTGGTCAGGATGGTGCAGAGCGTCAGGACCTCTCCTCACATTCTCTATATCAGTGATTCTCAATTGGTGGGTTGTGATGATAGACTGTATATAAAGATGGATGTAGCGTCCATGACGTCAGCCGTTGGTTTCAGCTGAGATTGTGAACAACCTTGTCACCGTCTTGCTGAATCCTTACTCCTGCTGGTTCCCTGTTTATTCAAAAATGGGCAAAGAGGGAAACACACACAGAGCTGTGGGTCGGCTCACGGTGCTGTCACCTCATCCGCAGTATGTGCCAGGTTGGCTCAGGTGTCAGTCAAGAGACCTTGCCCTCAAATATGCGCAATATCAAATAAAAAAATAAGCTAGTTAGAAAAAAACTCATCCCCCGTACAGTTGTCACAGGAAAACATGTGACTGATGGAGACCAAAACCAAAATTTGAACTAGACTTTAAACATGTTTCATTCACCTCTGAAGTTGATCATTTAACTGGGGGGTTTATGGGCATTTGCTCCCTTATGGAGTTGGCCCCCAATGGTCAACCCATGAAATGCAAGTTTTTTCACTTCCTTTCGTTCTTCATCTGTCTGCACCAGAGATTGCCCCTTGGTCGCAACCCAAAAGTGGGTCAGGGACCCATTGTCAATGGGTAATTGCTTCAGTTTGGGTTGTGGCCCATCGATAAAAGGTAATGGTGGGTCCCCAAACTAGACCAGTTGAGAACAACTTCTCTCAGTGAATCTCACAACACTGGACCTGGTCCCTGCATCACACCACATGGATTTGTTTGCTTGTAGGAAGCTGTCAGACAGTGTTGCTGCCTGGTGGTTGGTCGGGGGTCCAATGGGAAAGCATGTCGCCCTGGAACTCTGCTGAGCTTTGTGGTATTTTGTGTGTATTTCCTGCATATGAGGCACTGTTGGAGTTTTCATATCAATTTCCTTACTTGAACTTCGACATATGCTGATACAAAAATTATATTTTCGGAGGCTTTTAATTTTTTTGCAAAATGCAAAGTAGCACTCTGTGGGTGTGTATATGTCCGTCCATCTCTCTCTCTCACACACACACACACACAGACACACACACACACACATACTCAAGAACCCTGCTAAATTTGGTGTCAGAAGTGGGATGTGTAGAGTGCGTGTGCACCCTTAGTTGGGCTATGGGGAATGTTGTACAATGTTTAATACATTTGAATGGGAGCGTAGTCTGTGTGAGTGCCTCTGTGTGTGCGCGGCAGTGAGAGACTGACGTTCTGGCACACACGCACACTCTCTCTCTCTCCTCCGTGTTGACTCGTGACGGGCGCAACAGATGTTGCCGGCGCACCCCTGGACTAGACAAATATGACAGATATCGCGGTACAGGTTTTCACCGTACCGACACGTATCATCACGTTTTTGTATCGCAATACATCATGGCATGATATATTGTTACACCTCATATACACCCTATATACATATACATATATATATATATATATATATATATTTT